>JAMPIV010009703.1:0-17022 GCA_024509875.1 Oreohelix idahoensis
ATTTCGGAGCTGGCGTTTGCTGATGATGTTGTCCTGATTGCTGGGTCGGAGACGCGTCTCCGGTCCGGCCTGCGGGCCTGGAGGGGGGGGGGGGCGGGGGGGGAGGGGGATGGTCATGGGCGGCTCTGAAACGAGATCCATGGTGAAATCACGAGAGGAAGGAAAGCGTCGGATTAGGTTTGGAGAGCGGGTCCTGCGGCGGGTCGGCCGCTTTAAATATCTTGGAGCTATTGTAGACCGAGGGGGGGGGGCGTCGGAGAAGAGTTGGCCACTCGGGGGGCAGTGGTTGGGAGACTTTGTCAGGCCGTGGGTCGAGGATTCCTCGGCGGAAGAGAGGTTGGTGAGAAAGCGGGGATGGCTGTGTGCCGCTCCACCTGTGTCCCAGTCTTGACGTGTGGATGCGAGTCATGGGCGGTGACTGCAGCCCACGAGGGCCAGATTCAGACCTCGGGGATGAGGTGTCTGAGGAGGGTGGATGGGGTAGCAGGAGGAGACGTGGTCCGCGGCCAGACGGTACGTCAAGGCCTGGAATCCTACCCGCTGCGGACCCAAGTGGAACGGTCCCAACTGGGATGGTTTGGCCATGTCTGCAGAGTGGGAGAGGATCGGCTGCCACGACGGGCATGGGAGGCAGAGAGCCAGGGATCCAGACCTCCAGGACGACCCGGGGTCCGCTGGGAGGACAACATTGGACAATCTTTGAAGGACCGAGGACTGGAGTGAAACCAGGCCGGGAAGAAGACAGCCGATGGGATAGTCTGGCGCTCTCTCTTCCAAAGCTCTACACCTCACGGTAGAAGAGGAACGACTAAGTAAGTAAGTATAATTGCTGTGCCAATGTATAGTGTTATATGAACAAGTTGTTATACATGGAATATTTTCTTGATCATGTTATCATGAGGTAATTATGTAGGTTAGATGCGCTCTTGTGAATCACCTGTATTCGTAGAGTTCACAGGCGACATAGGGTGTTGCATGCATCTCGACAAGTCGTCAGCTACAACATTTTGGCTGCCTTTGATTGCCTTAATGTCGTAGTCATTGGGTTGAAGAGCGAGCGAGGCGTGCATGGCTCTTTATTTTTAAACCTTGCTGTTTTGAGATTGGCCAAGGCTTTCTGGTCTGTCTCCAGAGTGAATCGGGCTCCCATGAGATACCGCTGCAATTTTGTGAAGCAGAAGACAATTACTAGCAACTCCCTCTCAACAACAGGATACCGCTGCTCTGTAGGCGAAAGTTTCCGGCTTACATACATAGTTGGGTGCATGTAGCCTTCAAATTCATGCATTAACGTGCACCCGATTCCGGAATTAGACGCGTCCACTCTGAGGGTAAATGGAAAACGAGCGTCAGGTAATCTTAAAATTGGCATTTTAGAAAATGAACATTTAAGTACATTTATAGCAACATCACAAACATGTGTCCAGATGACTTTGTTTGGCGAGTTTTTCTTTACCAACGAGGACAAAACTGAGGTAATATCTGAAAAACTAGGTAACAATTTTCTATAGAAATTCACCAAGCCTAACAGACTGCTAACATGCTTCCTAGTACGAGGAATTTCAAGATTTAAGATTTTCGAGATAGTAGAGTCCTCAGGTTTTAGAAATCCGCCTCCTACTTTATGACCAAGAAAAGAAATTTCAGTGAACCCTATTCTCGTCTTAGAAGGTCTAGCAGTAAGATTATGTAGACGCAAAGTATTCAACAAAGACTGAATTCCTACAATATGTTCATCCCAAGTTCGATGAAATAAACAGATATCATTTATATAGGTGATTAAATCTTCACGGTTAGAAAAATGTCTTCGCATCATGCGAACAAAGGTAGCAGGAGCGTTAACAAGACCGAAAGACCTAAAGTTGAATTGAAACAATCCAAGAGGTGTAGGGAAAGCTGTATAAGGCTTAGCTCTGTCTGATAATCGCACTTGCCAAAAGCCGTTTCTGACGACTGCACTGCTATTTGGCATGCGTCGATAATCTTTTTTCTCAAGTTGACAACATATTGGTACGAGGTTTGAACCTCTTCATTCATGTCAGCTCCTCTCCACATGTAAGCCTACCTTGCCGTGGTTGGAGAGCTTGAGCGCCTCAATGATCCCGGGAGCTATGCCGGCGGGAGTTTTACTCCTGGCAGGGTCACCCAAGCCGGACAGGTCCTGGGTGAGGGGCCAGACTAAATGGGCTGAGGAGTGGGTGGAACCCTATAGGTGTAGATGCAGAACCCACCGGCGAGTGGTACATGCTCTGGTCTGCACCAATCCACCCCCACTTCATGGGTTAAATGCTTTCTTGCCTCATTCTTCACTGTTTGTCGTCTATCACGCCCATGGCGACCGTTGCCTCAATTGGCTGTGTGTGGTGTACCCGGAAACGGGGCCTCCCAGTACTGAGGCAAAGTTAAGTCCCCGATGTCACTTATCGGTGCAGAATTGAGAGAGATGGCTGAGCATCACAATCCCTCCTGTGTTGCAGCATGATGAGAACCCAGCATTGCACACTGAGCTTGGGGGGATCACTTGGGCACCAGACTTAATACTGGCTCTTGACTGGATGGCCGCATGCAGGAGATTTCTACAATGGAGGGTTGGCAGGTGGTGGGTATCGGGAAGTGGCTCTGTGCAGGACGTGAGGATTCCTTGGGAGAGCCCAGAACCAGAGCACAGCATTGTGCAAGCTCTGCATAGTTGGAGAGCCCCCTGGATGACGGGGAATGCACAGTGTGCTACCCCACCTATCCCCAACTGCTAACTTAGAACCAGAAGTGGGGTCCTCTGTATGCGTGCCAGGCCAGGATAAAATGCCTGGGAAAGAGACTGGAGCTCAGAACTCCCTAACTCAAAGTTGCAGGATGGCAGAAAAGCCACGGGAAAGACAGGGCTATTTTGAAGATAACGCAACCATATTTTCACCATACGAGCTCGGACGCCGCCTCGGTAAACAAGGTCCGCGCAGAGCAGTGACACCCCCAGGCTGCTTGCGAATAGTCTACTACTGGGAACATAAACAGATTAGGGATGAGCCCACTCTCCCGTTGAACAGGTGCTAAAGTCGTAGATACTGGGCCAGAAGGCGCACCGGAAACCACAGTATCATGCAACTCGCTTTTTTTTTTTCTATGGAGAGTACACCGTCAAATAAATCTCGTTCTGGTGCTCGCCCTGTGGAGCTCCACCAGGCAGGTGCAGTGCCGGGCTCTGAGCCTCGACAGAGCCCACCCTCAGCTACTGGAGGACCCTCTAGACCGTCTTGTGGAGTCAACAGACGGCGGAGGAGAACTACTGACCAAAACAAAACAGAAAAAGAGAAACCCAGAGTGCCACTTGTCATGATGCACTGGAATGCAGAGGGAGTGAACAGCAAGCAGGCTGGATACAGCAAAAAGACAGAGCTGGAAAACATCTTGTATGAGAAGCAAGTCAGTGTTTGCTGTATCCAAGAGACTCACTTGAAAGCAGATCAAACCTTTAAAATAAGGGGATATCAATGCTTCAGATCCGACAGACAAGATAGACGAAAAGGAGGAGTACTTACTCTTGTAAGGAATAACATTCCTGCACACGAAAGGAAAACCTTCATGGATGGAGCAGAATATCAGCTGCTGCAGATAAAGGTAGACAAGATGGAAATAGAACTCCTGAACTATTACTGTCCGAACAACAAACCCCTGAGTCTCAGCTCTATACAGGTACCAGCCACCAACTTTATAGCAGTTGGAGACTTTAATAGCCACTCCCAGAGCTGGGGCTATAACCATCTGGATCACAGAGGTGAAGAGGTTGAAACTTGGCAAGATGATCACTCCCTAATCCTAGTCAATAATGCCACAGATACTCCTACCTTCTACTCCAGAGGATGGCACACAGCCTCAACACCAGATCTTGCCTTCTCCACACCAGATATAGCTGGATCTATTAGTAGAGAGGTAGGAGACCAACTAGGGGGAAGCGACCATCGCCCAATCTTTCTTACTGTCCAGAGTGCAACTCTCAGTACAGGCCCAGCCATTACAAGATGGAACTACAAAAAAGCCAACTGGGGTTTATTCAGGCATCAGGTGAACACGCTGCTGTCTACCCTCAAGGTACAGAACAGAGACATTAATGAAGTGGTAAAAGACTTCAACAGATGCATACTACAAGCTGCAAAAGAAACCATTCCCAAAGGATGCCGGCGTAACTACATACCATACTGGTCCAGCACACTCCAAGAACGTCAGGAAGCTATGGACAAGGCTAGAAAGGACGCAGAGTCTCAGCCTTCACTTGAAACTCACAACAAATGGAAAAAGGCTGTAGCAGAGTTTCAGAGAACAAAGCTAGAAGAAAAGCGGAAAAGCTGGAGAACTAAAACGGCATCGCTGAACCTTGAGAAAGACGGCAGGAAACTTTGGAGATTAGTCAAGTCTCTAAATGAAGAGCATTCCTCACCAAGGCAGACTATCACATTGGATGAAGGTGGCAAACTTTTCAGAGGAAAACAAGCTGCAGACTTGTTTGCTAGAAGATACAGTTCAGAAAGCAACTTACCCATTAACATAGACCATCAGAGAGAGATAAGAAAAGAAATACTGGCAACCATGGGACAGACAGATACTCCCGCCCCAATGAGGGAACCCATCACACTAGGAGAACTACAGAAGGCTATTTCCAAGCTTAAGTTTCAAAAGTCACCCGGCCCAGACAAAATCAGCAACGAAATGCTAGTAAATCTGAGCTCAGCAGCAAAGACAAAACTGCTTGAGATATTCAACCACAGCTGGTTGAAAGGAACGGTACCCCAAGTATGGAGAGAAGCCATCACAATACCCATACTAAAGAAAGGGAAATGTAAGACCGAGGCTGCAAGTTACCGGCCAATCAGTCTCACAAGCTGTGTTGGGAAGACTATGGAGCGAATAGTCAACCACAGATTGAAATGGTATTTAGAGTCTGAGCAGATCCTGGTGCCGGAACAAGCTGGATTTAGAGAATGCTACAGTATAGAAGACCAAGTTACTTACTTGTCTCAAGCAATAGAAGATGCCTTCCAGGAGAAGAAAAAGGTCCTAACGATCTGGGTCGACTTCAAGCAGGCCTTTGACAAGGTGTGGAAAGATGGCCTCATTGCAAAACTTAGGAGAAGTGGAATCCAAGGCAACATGATGAAATGGATCCAGTCATACTTGCATAACAGGAGAACTAGAGTCACTCTTGACGGTCTGCAGAGCAGAAAAGTGTTGCTCCATCAGGGGGTACCTCAAGGAGGAGTAATTTCCCCAACACTCTTCCTTGTTTACATCAATGACCTGGTGAAAGATCTCCCTGCAGGAGTTAAAGCTGCCTTATATGCAGATGACCTAGTACTCTGGTGCGCTGATGAAAATGTCACCACAGCAAATTATAGAATGCAGCGGGCAGCAGACATGCTAGTGTCATGGGCAGAGAAATGGCTTATCACAATAAACACAGACAAAACCTCCACAACACTGTTCTCCCTCGCCCCCAAGGACAAATCAGCTAACATACACCTAGGGACAACCGTGATCAAGGAAGAAAGCTACCCCACCTATCTTGGGGTGACATTTGACCAAAGGCTTACATGGAATAAGCATATTGAAAATGCAGAAGGAAAGGCCCGAAGACGACTAGGCATACTCAGAAAATTAGCAGGTACCAACTGGGGAGCAAATGAACGAAATCTAAAGAAGATTTATAATGGAGTAATAAGACCACACTTAGAGTTTAGCTCAGCAGCATGGTCATCAGCTGCTAACTCACATCTGCAGTCTTTGGACAAGGTGCAAAATCAAGCTCTCAGGCTCATTACAGGAGCCATGAAAACTACACCAATAACAGAGATGCAGAAGGTTGCTGGATTACAGACATTGTCCCATAGAAGAGACACAAAAACCATGATCCAGATGGAAAAGTACAACAGTATGCCAATGCACCCAATGAAGGCAAGACTAGATGATCTGGCATTGGGACGTCTAAAGCGTAGCAGCTTTGTGCATCGGGGGAAAAGACTTATAAGACAGCATCAAGAAGACCTATCCATGAAGACAACACCACTGAAGCCCACCCTATACCCTGTACCATGGGAGCAGGCCAGCAGTGCCCTCCAAATTAATACAACAGTCAGTGGTCTCACAAGTGGATGTGAGTATAATGATCTGCAAAAACGAACTGCTACATTGAGTATGATCCAAGAAAGCTATCCCGATCAATCATGGATACATGCCTATACAGATGGATCAGCAACTAATGCTGTTAGGAATGGAGGTGCCGGTATCTTTATCTCATATCCTGACAACCACTATGAGACTAGGCACATTCCCACTGGTAAATTCTGTTCCAACTATACAGCTGAGGTTCAAGCTCTAGAGCAAGCTGCAAATATGATTTATAACACCAACTCTGACTGCCACCAGGTAGTCATCCTCACAGATGCACTGTCTGTCCTGCAAGCTCTCAAGGGTGGTAAACTCCCGCATCTGAGAAATGAACTAAACAAGGTAGCTGCCAAAAAGAGAACCATACTTCAGTGGGTACCATCTCATTGTGGTGTACCCGGAAATGAAAAGGCAGATAAACTTGCAAAAAAGGGAGGAGAATGTGAACAAGAAGATAATGAAGTCACATACTTTGAGAAAAAGAGAGCTATCCAGACTATCAGAAGAGAACAGAACCAACCCAAAGACGACTATCACACTCTCGACCGGCAGGGACAGACAACTATTTTTCGACTCAGGACAGGGCATAACAAACTGAATAAACACATGCACAAGCTACGATTGTCTGCTTCACCACTGTGCACATGTGGATTAAACGAACAAACTGCTGAGCATGTTCTACAGGACTGTCCTCTGTATGACCAGTTAAGAAAGATATACTGGCCCAATGACTCAACACTAAACTCAAAGCTATATGGAGTTAAAGAGGAACTTCAAACAACAGTCGAATTCATCATGAGAACTCGTCTGACGGTGTAATCATCAAAGATGCGATCGCAAGAAGAAGAAGAAGAAGATGAGACATAATGGATGAGCAAAAAGTGCTACAAAAAATTGGAAGTGTAATACACAAGTTAAAGAATGAACAGGAAATCCATTATCTCCGTGGCCACTGGAAAATTCTCAAACAACTTCAGAGCTGAGGCAAAAGCACTAAAACAGGTGCAATAATCATCATGGAAAACAGGGATTATGCTAGAGACAAGATAATGTTCCTCACCAAAGTTGTCGTCAAGTCTTTTCTAACGAGTCTCACATTTCAAGTTCTTAACACTGGCTTCAAATCAAGTCCGCAAATCAAATTATGAATCAAGCCTCATTTTAGATCTATCACTGTTTATAGCCACAATTGCACTTTATCGAACAATCACATCAATTACAAAAATAATAATGAAAAATATTTATATATATCTTAGTACTTTTACTATTTTATTTACTGACATTTTATTCGACCAAAGTTAAGGAAGAACAAGCAGGATTCATAAAGAACAGAAGATGTGCAGATCACTATATTCACCCTCAGGAACATTACAGAGCAGTGCTCAGAATGGCAGAGACAGCTATACGTTAACTTTGTTGATTTTGAAAAAGCTTTCTACAGCATACACAGGGACAATCTATGGAAAAGACTGAGGGCTTAAGGAATTCCCAACTGCATTGCTTCCATCATAAAAAGCCTCTATGCTAACTTTATTTATTGTTGTTTCCGTAACTTCATTGTTTTTTTTACATAGACAGGGGTGTCAGCCCTATGCTAAAACCCTCAACCTGGAGGACCAGGGTACCAGCTTTTGTCTGACCCCTACCCACACAGACCAGTCCAGCTTGGTTGAACCTACCAGGAGTAAAACTCCCACTGGCATAGCTCTGGGGATTGTCAGGGTACGCAAGCTGCCATACCGCTACAAGGTGTAGGTACCATTGATGGCAGCAAGCAAGAGGACATGCACACCATCATAGCTGGCAGACGCTGGAGCTGGGTTGGCCATGTCCTCAGAAGAGACCCCGATGCCATCACAAGAACAGCTATGCTTTGGACCCCTGAAGGAAAACGAAAGAGAGGCCGACCAAAAACAACCTGGCAGAGGACTGTGGAGGCTGAGATGCAATAAATGAACCAGAGTTAGGGCACTGTACGAAGGATGGCCACCGACCAGGCAAAGTGGAATCAATTTGTTGTTGCCCTACAAGACGCCACTAGGCGTGATGGCCACTGACTGCTTTGACGGTCGGCGGCTAAGGATCAAAGAAGAAGAATGCTAACTTTACATGTAGTGTTGGGCAGAGCAATCTAACTTTTGAGGTGAAGACAAGAGTAGGACGGGGATGCCCCTTATCAACCGCTTTATTTTTGACAGTCATAGACTGGGTGATGTGACAGACAACAGAGGGCGTCAAGAGCAATAAGATGGACATTTTCTACACTGGAATATGCCGATGACATTGCACTACTTGCACATTCACATCAACATATCCAGAAAAATCAGATAGACTGAATATAGCCCACTGGTGGGTCTGAATATCAATCTAAAGAAGACAGAAGTCATGACACTCAATGTGGACAATACTGAGCCCATAACAAGAAGGAACCAGAAGCCGGAACAGATAGACACATTTACATATCTAGGATGCATAGTTTAACATGAGACGGCGGAACAAGCAAACACATCAACAACTGAATGAATAAAGCGAGAACAGCCTTTGCTAGCCTAAACAACATCTTGAAGTCCTCTCAGTACAGCACAAACACCAAATTAAGATTGTATGAGAGCTGTGTACCTTCTGTACTTTTCTATGGTGCAGAATGCTGGATAGTAACAGATAAGGAAATGTCGAAATTGTACTCTTTCCACACAATCTGCCTAAGGAAAATTATCCAACTCTTTTGGCCAAATACCATCACCAACCAAGAATTGCTTACTCGGAGCAAACAATACACACCATCATAGCTGGCAGATGCTGGGTTGGCCATGTCCTCAGAAGAAACTCCAATGCCATCACAAAAACAGCTATGCTATGGATCCCTGAAGGAAAGCGAAAGAGAGGCCGACCACAAACAACATGGCAGAGAACTGTGGAGGCCGAGATGCAAAGAATGAACAGAGTTGGGGCACTGCATAAAGGATGGCCACCGACAGGCAAAGTGGAAGCAGTTTGTTGCTGCCCTACAAGACACCACCAGGCGTGATGGCCACTGACTGCTTTGACAGTCGGCGTCTAAGGATCAAAGAAGAACAAGAAGATAGATAAAACGTAAGCAGACTACTCCTTACTGAGAACAGATGAAATAATAATTTTGTTACAGTACCATATTTATTTTATTTATTATTTTTTTTTTTTTTAACTATCTTACAATGTGACCTCCATAACAGCACTGTAAACTCAAACATAAGTAAATGATGTTGGTGCAAATCTTACAAAACCAGCAGATACTTACAGATTCATGGTCATCTCTCCAGCTGTCATAATCTGTCACCATAGCAAGGGAACCATACAGAAGGCCTGCTTCTTTGGCTAATACAACCTGTTAAACCAATAATACCACAAGTCACATTCAAGTAAAGTAACATACCAATCATTATTCAAAATATAATGTTAGTATAAGGTTTGCCCCCGTGTCGTTCCAAGGGGTCTCTGAAGAGACAAAGAACAGGACTAGTGCACCCTGAGGCACATCGTACAAGGCAACTAATATGAGTTTGTGCGTATGTCTGGCAACATCAGCATGTAAAACAAACTGCCACAGAAGCATTCTTGCACCCAAACATTCACATGTTCCTGCAGCGGAGGTTTCTGTAACAATGTTTGACACCAGCCACACATTAGTCGCCTCGTACGACCAACATGAGGGAGCAGTAGTTCTCTTCTTCTTTTTTTTTGTCTCATCAGAGACCCCCTCAGGAATAAAATGGAGCAATGCCATAGTGACGTGCTGAAAATAATGGTTGATATTAAAGTACAACTTAGCTGATAAAAACTCAAAGAAAGTTAAGGCTAAATATCCTGAGCTACAATAATAATAAAGAACATAATCACACCTCTGGAACAGTGCTCATGTTCACAACATCTGCTCTCCACTGTCTCCACAACCTGCTTTCTGCCCGAGTTGAAAATCTGGGGCCTTCAATTGTGATCACCGTGCCCCTCTCACGAAATGGGTAGCCCAGGGACTTAATGCTTGCAGCTAGAAGCTAGAGATAACAAAACATGACAGAATGTTGAAGATCGGACTTATAAGAGAATACTTATTGGCACTTCTCAGGTATATAAAATCTAACTGTAATATGAAAATGACAAAAATGAATTGAATATAATTCAAATGTAATATTGTTATTGTTACACACAGTCGACATCACTACACTCCAGGCAAACCTATAGGTGCTCAGTCTCCCTCAGTATATGTCGAAGAGTGTGGATGCTAACTGTTCCTGTATCTCGCTGGTTGTATATACGGCGGATGCATCCTCTCATCCGTCCATCTCTGCTAGCCTTACGTTTGATGCCAAATTTCAACAGTCTTAACCTTAATGATTCATCGATTGCGGTGTCATTCTCTAACAGGTGACCATTAATTATTCTCAGTATCTCTCCCTTATCCATATCCAGTGTCCCCACTGTGGGTGCTCTTGAAGCCAGGCTGTCAGCTCTCTCATTAACATGTACCCCATGCATGACCAGGGCAGTAGATCCACACCACCTCCTGCAGATTCAAAGCTTCTATGAATGTTTTCCATTCATGCCGCAGCCAACCACTTTGAACCTTTTGAAGCATGAACTGAGAGTCTGACACAATGACTGCCTTTGTCAATGAAGTTTCAATTAGCCACCTTAAGCTGCCTTTACCTCCATTCTCATGCTGGAAGTTGTTATCTTGTAAGCCCCACTACGTTCAGCGACGATTTTGCCCTTTACTCTAGCCGAGAAGCCCCAACCTGATTTTTCAGCATGAATCACAGACCCACCAGTATACATAATGGCATCATTATCCCCAGCATGATCATTTAGCAGCTGATTAATTTCCAGTTCCGCTTTCCCACTGCCCCAAGTTCTACACTCTCTGCCAAGGCTGATGATGACTTGCTAGTAGTTAATACAGTTCCTATCTGACTTACTCCACTCTTTCCCTTTGAATATCTTTTTCAACTGTGGTTACCAGCTTGATCGTTGTCTCTGCCTGTGTCATCCATGACATCCCCACTCTTTATTCTTGCTCCCTTAATGTCAGCTATGTTTCCATGCAGGGGTGCCGTTTGTCTGTGGTTACCAGCATATAGGCTTTTTGCCTGGACCATCGCATATCTGGATCTAATCGACAGAACTCCAAGCATGTACCTCATTATCTTAATGGGGGTATCTCACGTACAGCCAAAGACTATACGCATCCCTACAATATGACTGCGTTCTAGTCATTCACATTGTGTTACTGACTGCGCGAGTATTCCCAGCCAATACTCAATGACTGATATGACTAGCTGATGATAAAAAAGAAATAGTAATCTCTGCTCCAGACGCACTGCGGCCATTATTTTCAGGGCTGTCAGCCCTCCTGCATGTCTGTAAACCTGCTGAGAGCATTACAAGACAAGCGCCTTGTTCTGGAATCATCAAGGTAAAATATATAAAGGCAGACCCAAAAACACACGGAGAAGAGAACAGAAGACAGACTTAAAATGTATAGAAAAGAAATGGATCGAACTAGAGTGGATGGCACCGGACAGTGTATACTGGTGCAAACTGACTGTAGGTCTATGTTCCATTGTGGAGCTGAAGGAAAAGGATGATCCTGAAGCAGACTGTTAATGATGACATATAGGTGGTATTGAGCTACCTTGTTATTTCTTGCTGTAAATACCCCAATGGATGGGGACAAAAGACAAAGAAAATAGCCAACGTTGCGGCCACAAGGCCTTCGTCAGGGAAAGGAAAGAAAGTGAAGGCTAGATAGGACACATAATAATCTAATTAAAATTATAAAAATAAAACATGGATACTTCCCTAAAGGCAGCTAAGACCTAGCACGCCTGCCGAAGAGAGTGCGTCACCCGAAAAGTAAATACCCTAACAAGTCCATGTTAATGAAGGCAGATATACTTGTAGGTGGCATCAAGCTACCTTTTTATTTGTTGATGTAAATACCCCAGCTAGTCCATATATGCTTCTAAACATTTTAAGAGCACTAGGATGTATTTATACTTCATGCATATATGAAGCAACACTATACTTACTGTTCTCAACAGTGGACAAAATGGCTCATTCATCGGAACATGACTGATGCCTTGGGCATCATCCTGTGTGCCATCATAGAAGGACTGTTTCCGCTTTGTGGTCCTTGAGAGGAAATTATGCTCGGTAATATAATCATTTGAAACAAAAGCTGCATTTGTAAATGTATATCATTAATCATCATTTGTTCTTTTCGCTCACTATGGACCAAGGAGTTACCACTGCAGCTGGTCCCCTGACTGCACAAAGTATTCACAAAGTTCTTCCAGCTATGTTTTATGTAGTAATTTGTTTTAAATGATGAGGTTGGCAGCCCCATGTACAATCTTCTATTAGTTGTTTTGCAAGACACGCCTGAGGGAGCAGTAGTCTTTTCGGTAATATCGCATTGACGTTCGCTGCACAGAATATTCACTTGCAGTTATTTCCCTTCCTACCTTTAGAAGTTTCCTGGACATGTATCATAGTGTCATACTATTTGGGGTGCACAAAGGCAGAGGTAATTATAAAATACTGTAACCCTCGGCTCAGAGTCGTCACATCAACCGGTGGATTCAATAAAGTTAACACACTTTGGAATATGCCAAGCCGAAGCGTTTCAACTTTATTGAATCCTCCTGACGACTCTGAGCCGAGTGTTACAGTATAGTTGTAAATGCCCGGTACAGGAAATTGTAAAGGGAGATAACTCAAAAAATACCCAAATTCTTTGTGGAGCGTTCGGCGAACGTCAATGTGATATTACTGTCCTTTCTTTGTCCCATAAAAGACCCCAGAGAACTACACATATAAATATGAGACAGGATCAGATCTATGTACATATATATATCTTTCACTCGTAGACCAAATCCTAACCACACTCAAGTTTCATTTACATTACATGATCAATCATTGTTAACTAGGGTGTCCTAACACATGATGAGGTAAAGAATTTCAAATGCCCAAACATGAAGAGCAGTCAAGATACAATGCACACTGTCCACTATTCGTGTGACTAACATGTAGAAACAAAGTAACAGAACAGATTTATTTAGTAGTAAGAGATAACCGAAAGACCTGCGTTTTATAAAAGATTAAGAACAATGGTTAGCTTATTATGTCCTATATGCCACATGGATTGGCCCAAATATATGTGGCGCTATTCAAAAGTTCCTGGTCTGTACCCATAAAATACAGTTGGTTCTAATTGCTGCTGCCACTATCAAAGTAGTCCCCTTGTGATCTGATACAACCAACAATCCTATTGCCTTTCTCACTACTGAAAGCACCTCTGGAACTCCATTTCAGCACCTCCTGCAGCTCACCTGAATCTCCTCTATGTTCTTGAATTTTCATCCTGTCAACCAAATCTTCATACTGTTGGAACAGGAAGAAGTCACAAGGGGCTAGATCAGGAGATTTACTGCAGAAAGATTTATCTCTAATGTTAGAAAAACATACTGAATAAAATATGTGGAGGAAAAAACATAATTTACTAAGAATTGCTGGTGTTATTTTTACTATAAGATTTTTAAAAATAAAATAATGCTAGCAATTCCTAGTAAATTCTTGTTATTTTCCTCCACATCTTTCATTCGGTATGTTGTTCTCAGTGTAACTGGTCAAATCTACTCTAGAATCCTGGATCAGAGATTCAGATGCCTAGCTGACCCACAAATGGATGAGGTCCAATGTGGCTTCAGAGCAAACCAAAGTACTCACAACCTTATCTTCTCACTCAGACAGCTGAGTGAAAAGGCCCTTGAGTATAAAGGTGAGATGCATCTTTGTTTCTTGGATCTAGAAAAGACGTTTAACAAGGTCCCCTGGAGCATACTTTGGGGCTGCTTGGCAAAGAAAAACATTCCAACACCTCTGATTCATGCTATACAGAGCTTCTACAAGTCTTGCAGAAATTATGTGAGGATGGCAAACCATAAGTCAGAAGAGTTCAGAACCACCACTGGTGTAAGACAAAGTGATACTCTGTCACCTTATCTTTTCATACTCCTCATAGGCGATGTCATCAAAGCATGTAAGGGAGAGGACAAGAAAGTATTCAGTGGGGAAATGGAAGATAAGACAGGTATGTATTTCAGAGCTGGCATTTGCCGATGATGTTGCCCTGATTGCTAAATCAGAGGCACATCTTTAACCCAAACTCTGTTCTCAGTATAAGCAAGTCTGGAAGGAAGAGCTGGAGAAGACAGGGATGGTCATCAGCAGCTCCAAAATAAAAACCATGGTGATATCATGAGAGGAAAGAAGGCATCAGATTAAGCTGGGAGAACAGGTCCTGGAGCAGGTCAACCACTTTAAATACCTCAAAGCGAAAGACGCAGCAATAGAGAATGCAGTCAGCGACTCATAGCTTGACTGCTTGCGTCAGCGAACCAGAGCTGACCAAGACCCTACTCCACCTCCACGTGGTGGTCCTGGAAACAGGCTGCATCACTGCAGTCTGGCTGAGAGAGTAGGGATCGAAGAGGGAAGGCAAACCCGGTCCCAAAAAATGCCGTACTGAAATTGGATATGCCGGCCGAAAGGCACAGATATCGCAGCTCCGCTGTAAACAGACACAACGCAACCAACGTCCTTATCAGGATGAACGAGGAAGAAGAAGAAAATACCTCAAAGCTGTTTTAGACTGGAAGGGAGGCATCAAAGAAGAGTTGGCTACCCAAAGAGCAGCAGCTGGGAGACTTTTTCAGGCCATAAATCGAGGATTCAGCAAGAGAGAGGTTGGTAAGAAGACGAAGATGGCTGTATAATGCTCCACCTATGTTCCAGACTTGACGTATGGTTGTGAGTCATTGGCAAGGACTAGAACCCACAAAAGCTAGCTCAAATCCTCAGAAATAAAGTAACTGAGCAAGGTGATTGAAGTAACAAGAAGAGAAATGGTCCGCAACCAGACGATATGGCAAGGCCTCAAAACCCAGCCACTGCAGACCCAAATAGAACAGTCCCAACCACAATGGTTTGGCCATGTCTGCAGAATGGGAGAAGATCTGCTACCACGACAATTATGGGAAAATAAGAGCCAGGGATCCAGGACGACCCAGAGTCTGCTGGGAGGACAACATTAGACAAACTCTAAAGGACCGAGGACTAGATTGGAACCAAGCCAGAAGAAAGACAGCCGATAGGATAGTGTGGTGCTCTCTCTTCCAAACCTCTACACCTTACGGTAGAAGAGGAACGACTAAGTAAGCTAGCATTACTGTAATTCACTGAAACAGGGAATGAATGAGAGAACTAGAAAATCAGGTAAGACTCTCTTAATCTATTGTAAGATAGTTCAGGGCAGAAAAAGGACTTATAATGTGATCATAAGTATTTAAGACTTTATCTTACTTTTAGACTTTTATGTAATTTTACTCCACAACCAAAACACAACTTACAGTATGCTGGGCTAACCCCATAATTACATGAAGGACATAAAGAGTTAAAGACAAAAGGCAGTCACACAGAAATTTTGCTGTTTTATAAATGTAGTTGACTAGAATGGTTAACAATTTCTTTAAATTAAGAGAAAGCTGATTTAGGCTGACATGAAATGATGGGAAGCTAACTACCTGTCAATAAAGTCATCAATAAGGACTATATCCCCAGGGTGGATATTTTCTTGCAATGATCCACATGCAGTTGTAACAATAAGATGAGTGCACCCCTCCTCTTTCAGCGCCCACACATTAGCTCTGTAATTCACATCCGACGGTGCAATTGTGTGTTTCCTACCATGTCTGAAATGGTACACAGAGGTCCAGTGATATCCAAATTTAAAAATTAATATGACAAAATTATTAGTAGAGAGGCATAATGAACAACTGTATGCGCTTTAATCACATTTGATCTTCAATATATATATATATATATATATATATGTCTAACACATCTTAAATAAAGCAACATTTTGTGCTGTCCCATTCAACTTGTTACGTATAGCTACAATGACATTTTACACATATGCGTAAAACAAACGTAAGCACATAAGTGTGTTACCTTAGTGACGAAAATACTCAAACAGTGCAGTAACTCTTATATTTAATATTCACCATTATTGTTGATTATCATTCCCCATTTTGCTCCTTACAAGAACATGCAGCCACCATTTCAGCTGGCTCTCTCACAGGAAGCTGGCACTAAGCATTCATGTGCTTTTGTGGCGTTGGTTTCTGTAGCAATTTTGTTTGAAATGATGAGGTTGCTAGGCTCATGCACAACCTCATATTTGTCACCTCTTACAACATGTGCCTCGGACAGCAGTAGTCCTTTTTTTTATCTTCTCTTTTGCAACCCCTGGAGACTATTAAATATTGGGTTGTGCTTTTCTGTCATTAGTGGTTGTTCTATGACGCTGCAACTGTTGTACTGATGGTGTGGAGACTGATAAAATGATTAACATCATAATAAAAGGGCACAGTGAAATAAACTGTTTCCACCTTTAAGGTTTCAATATTATTAAAAAAGTAACTCCAATTACATGTACACACAGTTGACGTATCTGACCATGATATTATTATCCTCCCCAGCTTTTTTCTCTTCATTCAACAAACTGCGTGGGTCATCAATTTGGTCACCTTATTTGTAGAAAGTCTGTGCCAAACATCCTCATGTGCTCTTGTCATAGTAATGTCAGTAGTAGCAATTTGTTTCCCACGGAGAGATTGCTATCCCTATTCACAGCATTCCTTAGTTGCCTGTTATGCATGTTTTAGAATAAAGCAGTCCTAGATTTCAATATCCAGTATGTAGTCCTGGGATGTACATGGATGAATAATCACTTCATTCTACCGTCAATTTGTAAACAATCCTCTCTAC
>JAMPIV010009704.1:0-205407 GCA_024509875.1 Oreohelix idahoensis
GTATAAACATATTGTGAATTGTGTTTGAAACACAGCATTCTAATAGGAGATTTTGACAAGTCTTGTTATAGATGCCCACGTGCTATAAAACACAACATTGCGTGATATATTGTTGTACCTGGTTCTAGACACCAAACGGAAGCCTGGCTTGGAACTTCAGCAAATGGAAAACAGGGAGCAAATATGACGCAAGGCTGGGGGCGGGTTTCCTTACAACAGAACTAATAGCACAGGTAGTCCCCAGGATCCAATAGTTGTAGAGGGCGGGATGTTGATGACGTCATGGTACACATGTTCTTATTTCATCATTTTATATAAACTTTTTTTTTCTTCTTCGCGCTCTCCAACACACAGTTGCATTAGTCTCAATGGCTTGACAATTTGTTCAAATTCGTAAGTAGAAGTATTTTACGTGTATCCAATCCTCAGCATTCTGATACTAGTAATCAACGCTGGACATCATCTACAACATACGGGTCATTAGAGGACACTCTAAGCGGTAAAAATTTAGGCCGTTACTCCTACAACGCAAGGAACGTACTCCAACCAAGCCATTCGACTCTTGAGTTTTACATATCTGGGTCAACAGTAATCTTGAGTTTACATATCTGTCAACAGTAATCTTGAGTTTACGTATCTGTCAACAGTAATCTTGAGTTTACATATCTGTCAACAATAATCTTGAGTTTACATATCTGTCAACAGTAATCTTGAGTTTACATATCTGTCAACAGTAATCAACGGAGTGTAAGATCTTGAGTTTACATATCTGTCAACAGTAATCTTGAGTTTACGTATCTGTCAATAGTAATCTTGAGTTTACATATCTGTCAACAGTAATCTTGAGTTTACATATCTGTCAACAGTAATCTTGAGTTTACGTATCTGTCAACAGTAATCTTGATTTTACATATCTGTCAACAGTAATCTTGAGTTTACGTATCTGTCAACAGTAATATTGAGTTTACCTATCTATCAACAGTAATCTTTAGTTTACAATCTGTCAACCGTAATCTTCAGTTTACAATCTGTCAACAGTAATCTTAAGTAAAGTTTGTTATCTTCTGAAAACATATCCTTAAACTCGATGTTTTTACATTCGTTGACCACTACTGCCGGAGCAAGGGAAACATCCCTCGACAATGCTACCCTGGACTTCCTGAACAATTATTAAATAATAGAGATTTGGGCGGTCGTTTTTACTGTGCCTTTGCCTTCCTCTAGTGTCGTCTCTTGTGAGAGAGCTTTCCTCTTCCAGTCCAATATGTGCGTTGTGAGTGACTGGTATTGTTGGCTGACAGTGGTTGCCAGACTGTACGCATGAATAGGCATAGCCGCTACCAATTAAACATGTTAATCTGATGGCACGACATACCCAGCTTTTATGATGTGAGAGCTGAAAGGGAATGGAACAACCAGATGTTTTTCATTTCTCACTCGGCGATATAGAACACCATCTTCTTTGTGGAATGTTCCACCTGAAGTATGCGCTGTGATGTATGGTGTTTATCATAGCAGGTTACGTCTTGAGTCTGCGTCTTTTCAGCTCTGTTATGCTGAGTATCAGTGGTAAATAGATGTTTGAGCTCTCCATTGTTGGGAGTTGTGTACTGTGCTTCTTCTCAGTCCTCAAGGATTAATGGTGGTTTTCACAATTTTAGTCGACAACGCTATTGCAGTCCGAGCGAGCTTTCCCGTGTTGTCGAGTCTCTCGTTGCATGCCCGGCCAAAACTATTGAAGGAAAACATGATCCTCAATGGGGTTGTAAATTGGGTTTATGCAGCTGTTGCATAAGTGGGGTTTGATATGGGACTATGTCAGTTAATTGTCTCTAGTTCCCGACCTATCTGTAGACTAAACCAATCTCCTTATAATATGGGACTAAGACAGTTAATTGTCTCATGTTCCCGACTGGTCTGTAGACTAAACCATTCTCCCTATAATATGGGACAAGCACAGTTAATTGTCTCGTGTTGCCGACCGGTCTGTAGACTAAACCATTCTCCCTATAATATGGGAGTAGGACTGTTAATTGGCTTATGTTCCCGACCGGTCTGTAGACTAAACCCTTCTCCCTGTAATATGGGACTAGCGCAGTTAATTGTCTCATGTCCCCGACCGGTCTGTAGACTAAACCATTCTCCCTATAATATGGGACTAGGACAGTTAATTGTCTCTTGTCCCCGACCGGTCTGTAGACCTATTCATTCTCCCTATAATATGGGACTAAGACAGTTAATTGTCTCTTGTTCCCGACCGGTCTGTAGACTAAACCATTCTCCCTATAATATGGGACTAGGACAGTTCATTGTCTCTTGTTCCCGATCGGTCTGTAGACTAAACCATTCTCTCTATAATATGGGACTAGGACAGTTAATTGTCTCTTGTTCCCGACCTGTCTGTAGACTAAACCATTCTCCCTATAATATGGGACTAGGACAGTGTCACGGGATAGATATTCACGTAATTCTATATTGGTGACACTGGAGAGTGACAACACTGATATTCATCTTTTAAAAACCCGTTCAGCAGGTTTCGGCCAGAACGAAAGGAACCTTTTGGCGCAAATTCATTCTTGGGATGTCCGCCGGCCTTTAAGGTCGTTGATGGCTTTTGTCAGCAGTTTCGCTGGGAGTTTCTTGAGTGCCATTGTTGTTCAGTGCTCGCCGATTTTCATATATTCAGGAATATTGGAGGGGTGCTAGATTGTGTTTCTAGATTCTAGTGATTTCCCTCCTGATTATTATTTGTGATACGTGTGTCGCAATTATGTATTGCGTCGACTTAGTATAAGAGATCGCCTGTTGAGCGATAGTCATTGTATTTGTGGTATTCTACCTCAGTCCTATCTAAAAGAACTAATATCAGACTTGTGTCGTTCTTCAATATTTATTTACACAGAGAGAGACGAACATGACTGCATCACATAACGGCCATCTTCCCAAATCCCGTAACTCTCGCATCATATATATATATATAGGACACTACATTCTCTCCCTTTCTTGAATAACAAAACACTCTGAAACACAAACTATTCTACAAACATCACTAATGACAGACAGTGTCATTGTCAAAACAAAACATAGTCATTGAGACGTCTTGGTACATTTCGGTGTCTAGGCGGTGGTCTGCCTGTTTGCGGTAACTGCCTGTTGTTGTCCATGGTGACGTCAGCTGGTTCTGTGGCAGTTAGTGGCAACTCATGACTGACAAAGTCATCTAAGTAATCATCATCTGGCTGTGATTTCTTTTTGGCTGATCTGGCCAGGTTTTCGTTGACTTTCTTAAAAAACGAAACATTTCTTGTCACAACTCTGCCTTCACCTGAAGCACTTATCATGTTTCCTTTGATTCTAGTAATCTGGTAAGGTTCTGGATTAAACCTCGGAGTTGATTTGCTGTTTTGTTCTTGTCGTACTAAAACAAAATCTCCTACTTTCAAATGAGACGGCTGCGATCGTAGTCTACGGTCTGCATGTTGCTTCATTCTGTTTTTAGCCTGTGCATCTTTTCTCTGCACATCTGATGAGGCTGGTTGACTCTCTTTGGTTTCAACTGTTGGAATCTTAATCGAGACCTTTCTCTGAAACATGAGCTCATATGGTGATTTGCTTGTTGACATATGAGGTGTTGCCCTATAATTTCTAAGGAAAGCATACAGCTGTTGTCTCCAACACTTTCCTTCAACTGTAGCTGTTTGAATGACCTTCTTGAGATTTCTCATCATCCTTTCCACCTCCCCGTTTGCCCTTGGCCAGTAAGGTGTGATTCTTCTGTGTCTGCATCCAACATGGTGCATAAAATTGTTCATGTCTTGACTGTTAAATGGGGAACCATTATCTGTTTTTAAAATTTCAGGAATTCCAAATGTCGAAAATATCTTGTCAATCACAGGAATGACAGTTCTTGCTGATGTGGAATTAATGATTTCAGCAACTGGAAATCTTGAATATTCATCTATCATGACAAGAATATACTGTCCACATGGTAATGGTCCACAAAAATCTGCAGAGACCTCTGTCCATGGAGCTTTGGGAAGCTCAGACATTTTCAAAGGTGTCATATGTGCTCCACTTTCTGTGCAAGCTTGACAAGCTAAACAATTTGCAACAGTCTCTTCAACCATTTTGTCCAATCTGGGGAACCAAATTTTCTCTCTAACCAAACATTTGGTCTTGACTATACCTTGATGTCCTTCATGAGCTAACTCTACTGCTCTTCTTTGCAGTGTTCTAGGAATTACTATTCTTGAACCTCTCAGTAATAAATTGTCTTCAGTAAGTGTTAGTTCAGTTCTTAATCTGTGGAAAATATTAAGATCGTCTCTGTTCACATTAGAGAACTGTTCATAAGGAATATTATTCCATTTATTATTTCTGATTATAAACTGAACTGCTTGCAACAGTGAGTCTTTCATGTTCTCTTCTTGTATTTCTTTGAGATCCATAGCTTTTGGAACGCTGTTCATGGCAAGGAATCTCACATATGTTTCTGTCTCTTCACTGTTTTTGTTCTCAGACTGCACCTTTAGTGGGTGTCTTGACATATAATCAACAGGATTATGTTTCCCAGGCTTGTATACAACATTAAAATCATACTGCTGCAGTCTTAAAACCCATCTTTCTATACGATCAGGAGGCTTGGATGTTCTTTTTCCAAATATCATCTCCAATGCCTTGTGATCTGATATGATGGTGAACTTGCTGCCATAAATATATAAGTGAAAATATTCACAAGCCCACACTATTGCTAAAGCCTCTTTTTCTGTCTGTGAGTATCTAGTTTCGGTATCTGACAGACTTCTACTGCCAAAAGCTACAACATATTCTTTGTTTCTGTCATCTCTTTGGGTTAGCATTGCCGCTAAACCGACTGGACTTGCATCCACTGAGATGAATGTCTTTCTGTTCCTATCAAAATAGGATGTACCAGCACTTTAGGATAGTACTGATTTCAGCATATCTAATGTTTTGACTGAGTTGCAGTCCATATCCATGGTGTGCCTTTTCTTGTAAGCATTCTTAAAGGCTGACTGAGAGTTGCATAGTTTTGAATAAAACTTGAACAGTAGTTGAACATTCCCAGTAGACTTCTCAATTCAGATACATTGGTTGGTTCTGCCATTTCTTGAAGTGCACTAACTTTTCTGTGGTCTGGAACAATTCCCTTCTCAGAAAAAGTATATCCATAAAAATCCAATGTGTTTTTGCTGAATTCACATTTCTCTTTATTCAATGTGAGGTTATGCTGCCTCAGTCTGATGAATACCTGTTCTAGATTTTCATCCTGTTCTTTCTGGGTTTTTCCATAAACCAGAATATCATCAGATACATTCAACTGTCCTTTCAGACCCTGAAGCACATTTCCAATTATATTCTGGAATGCTTCTGCCGCTGAGGCTATTCCAAAACTGAGCCTTTTGTATCTTCGTAAACCTAGATGTGTTGAGAAAGTTGTGATGTATCTAGATTCCGGAGCTAATAGAATTTGTTGGTAGCCACTTCTCAGATCTAATTTGCTGAAAACCTTTGCTCCATTTAGATCTACTATTATGTTGTCTATTGTAGGAGTGATGTGTCTCTCTCTTTCTATAGCTTCATTAGGCTGTCTCATGTCTACACAAATTCTTACATCACCATTCTTCTTGATGACAGGTACTATAGGACTGACCCATGGAGTTGGCCCTGAAACATGTTCAATGATATCTTCTTCTCCTAATCTTTTCATTTCTTCTTCTACTTTTTGCCTGATGTGAAATGGAATTCTTCTGTGCTGTTGTGCTTTAGGTTTCATATTCACATTTATGTGTAGTTTCAGCTCAAAATCTTTCAATTTACCCACACCTTGGAACAGGTCTGAATACTTTTCAAACAGATTATGTGTTCTCTTGCTGTTGATGCTATTTATTATTCTGACAACCTGCAATTTTGATGCTGTCTTATGGCTTAAAAGAACTTCATGTCCACCTTCTACTACATGGACAGTAGTACTGGCTTGATGATGCTTGGATTCAATGGTTGTTCTGAACATTCCAACCACTTTTAATGGAGTCTTGGATGCATATGCATGTAACTTTTTATTAGTGGGAAACAACTGTGGTCTTTTCTTCAACTGTTTGTACATGGTTGTGCTTATGACATCCACACTTGAACCCGTGTCTATCATTGCAGACAGATGTGTATCTTGCATTTTAATGATTATTCTGGGAACATCTGATCTGTTATCCAGTGCATAAACATAAGCCTCTGAGCTGCTGTCAGTGTCTGTGGTGTTTTCCTTTTTCTCACTAACCTGTTGAACCTTATTTTTAGGTGTGAGACAGAACTTGGCAAAGGGATTTTGCTTGTGACAAATATGACACTCTTTCCCAAATGCAGGGCAGTTCTGTCTTCCGCCTTTGTGAGGATATTTCCTTCCACAACATTTGCAATTTGTATACGATTCTTTCTTGGAGTTAGATCTGGACTCATGAATCTGTGGTTTCTGTCTGCTATGTTTGTCAGCTAGTGTGACTGAATCTTGGGTTCTAGATCTAGAATTCTGAAATTGCAGTTTGTTGACAGTGTTCTCTTCTTTCTTCTCTATGTGTGTGGCCTGTATTTCTACAATTTCTAACGTTCTGCCAATCTGTAGTACTTCATCTAATGTAATGGATTTTTCACTTTGAAGAATCCTTCTTCTTAATTTCGATGATGTGCATGTCTGTATGACATGATTTCTAATTTCCTCATCTTGATTCTGAAATTGACAGTGTTTTACAAGTTGGCGTAACCTCGTGACGTACTGGTCTAAATTTTCTTCACCGTTTTGAATGGCCTGTCTGAACTTGAACTGTTCATACATTGTATTCTTCTTAGGGATGAAATACGAGGTCAGCTTCTGCTTCACCTTGTCGTAATCATCACTTGTCTCGGCCATAGTCTGGTAGATGTCATATACCTCTTCTCTGGTATAGTGCAATTGTAAACACTGTTTGCGTTTGACATCTTTGACCTCAAATGCCGTCAGACAGTTTTCGAAACGGCTTACCCATTTTTCCCATTTGGTTCCTATGTTCACATCGTGATCGTACTGAAAAAACGTAATGGGTAATTCTAACATCCTCGTCGCCATTTGTGGTATTCTACCTTAGTCCTATCTAAAAGAACTAATATCAGACTTGTGTCGTTCTTCAATATTTATTTACACAGAGAGAGACGAACATGACTACATCACATAACGGCCATCTTCCCAAATCCCGTAACTCTCGCATCATATCTATATATAGGACATTACAGTATTCACTGACGAGATCATGTCGATGACCATTTTGGTTTTGATATTGAGCTATAGTGTATGGCGAGTTATGTGGCAGTTCTTTTCATTGCATTGTGCATTGTTTTCATACGTATTGTTAGCCGGGTGCGGCTCCTCTGTGTGTTAGATTTATTAAAGGGTCAATACCTGTTCTAAGTGTTCTAGTCGGTTTATATAATTTAGTGTCAGCTAGTCTTAGTGTGGTCGTACTTCTAGCGAATGAGCATAGCTATTATTGCTGTGATATGCCTATGATGATAGTGATAAATCCACGCTAATACTAGTAGGTTGACATCTGGGGGCACGTCCGGGATATACCTGTTCTAAGTGTTCTAGTCGGTTTATATAATTTTGTGTCAGCTAGTCTTAGTGTGGTCGTACTTCTAGCGAATGAGCCTAGCTATTGTTGCTATGATATGCCTATGATGATAGTGATAAATCCACGCTAATACTAGTAGGTTGACATCTGGGGCGCTCTTTTCCGGTAAGTTAGAGGCCATAGGGCCAGTGATTTTCTATTAATTGGCTTATATTTATGTATGACTATTTTCTTGGCCATGGAGGCCTGTATGTTATAGCGTTATTTCCCAGCTAGGTGACGTTTTGACCCAATATTATTATTGCCATTAAATTTTGTACACACAGAGTGTCAGAAGGCTGGTTACGCCACTGTGTTGGCGCCTTCATATTTTCTGTCAACTGAAGGAGTGAGTTGTGTTCATTTTTCAGTGTCCAGTGAAAGGCTAGTCCGTATGTCAGTCTGTTACATTATTGTTTACGATCGCTTGACCTGACCTCGTTCGCAAGCGCTGACCTACTTTACCAGCGCAGTTTGTTATGGCTATTTTCTGTACGTTTTCAGTTTATCGCAGGTGAAATAGTGTGTGGTTGTGTTTCAAGCTGTTTATTATGGTTTCTTGGCAGGGTTAAGTACGATTGTCAAAGTGTCAGGCTATTATTACAGTGTGCGTCAGACGGGTCAGTTTGACACAACTCTGAGTTTTGTTGGTTGTTGTCAACATTGTTCCAGGTGGAGCAGCGGAGCATGGGGGTTGGTACTACTTAGCTAGGGGCCCAGGCGGCATGACCAGGTGCAAGATGGGAGGTAGTTTGGTCAACCTCGGTACTAGGGTGGTATGAGTTGTTTGGTAGATGTGTTTATAGTCGATAGAAGGCTGTTAGAGGTGGTTGGTACCCCCCCCAAGTCATCATGATGTGCTGCTGGGTCTGCCAGTGCTTCTCAGAGGTGCCCACCCAAGGGTGAATTGCTTTGACGTGACCTTCCTAAGACGACGCAAGTGACGTGCCTGTCAACCCAGAATGCCCAACCACGGGTGAAGGTGTTGTGCTTTGTGCCTTGCCGACTTGCCGGAGACTGTGTATTGTAGCTGTGTAGCTGAACTGTGTATGAGTAGACATTTCCAGTGTATTATAGACAGTGCTGTGGAAACTCCTTTAAGGGTATTAAGGTCTGTGCGTGAAATTATATCATACCGTGACACTCAGATTTGACAGTGCATCTATTCCTGGACTTAGTTTCTCTTGGATTATACGTTCGATACTGTGGAGTCTTGTTTGTGCTGTGTTCTTCATCATCGTCAGTGCTGAGGATTCTTTTTCTCAAGCGCCGTTGGAGCTTCAGTAAGTTATTGTTTGTATGTTTATGTATTATGTAATAAATTGATATTTTCTTGTTTTTCTGAAAATTTAATTTTCTATTGTCTGTCTTTCTTACTGATTCCATCTATCATTTACTTTGCCTTGTTGAATAGTGTAGTGCTGTTGCTTTATTTGCTTCTCAGTTTGTTATTGTTTTCTTTCCTCATGTTTTGACTTTTCTTTACTGTATGTGTATGTATATTGATTGTTAGTTAAGTCTGATCTTGCTTTATTGTCTTAGTAGTTTGGTTATATTTGGATTATATATATATATATATATATATATATATATATAGTTTGTGACATTATAGTATTCTATTACTGATAGTTTACCTAGTTTATTTTCACTGAAGTGAAGATAGTGCTTGGTGCAAGAGTTAGCTTCTAGCACCTCATTGTGAGAGTGTGGTTTTCGTGGAGTCTTTTGTGTTACAGTGTATTCGTGTTTTCAAGGGAGGAAGGGTGGTGAGCCTGATCCATTTTTGGCCTTTCGCGAGAAAAGAGTGGATTAGACCGATTCTTTTAGGGTGTGGCGGTGTTTGTTTTGTGGCGGAGTCTGGCAGACGATTTTTCTGCGACTGCCCTGCTTTACATTCCAAGCCCTGTGCGTGTTAGCTGTAGTTGTGGTGTATGTATTTAGATTGTCGTGTACATTCAGTATTTCTTGTGTTCTGTTTAAGTGGCATGTTCACTTGTCCCATCTTACTATTTTGTAAATACGTTTACAGGTATCCCTTGTTTTCGTTCGTGCTCAGTCACGCAGTGTAGATATTAATCTACCTCTTCTCTTCGTTTTCTAACATCTGTTTCCTCGTGACTGGAACTTTGTTTTCGTAATGTGTTGTGTATGTGTATTTCATCTCTGTTGTGCTCATTGTTGCCCCAGATAGTACTTTCTTAATAGAGATTATTGAGTGTAATAATAAGAGGAGTGTGATTGCATTATAGCACCAGTGTGGGTGCCAGTAAAGGATTTTGGAAGTAATACCTATTTTGGTGCTAAGTTTACAATATTGTCAAGGTATCAGAAAGTTGTTATTATACAACTGATAACTATTGTAAGTTTATATACAAGTATCAAGAAGTGGTAATTAGACAGTAATCGACAATTGTGAGTTGAGGTGAGGCTATAATAGATAATAAAGGGTCAGAAAGACCTAATTTTCACAAGTGGTGATAACATAGCCAAGAGGCTAAGTGAATCTTTATTGAGACTATATCGTAAGGGTGAATCATATTTACATAATAAACCACGAGGTGATATTTACTTTCATGCATATATGTATATATATATATATATATATATATATATATATATATATATATATATATATATATATATATATATATATATGTGTGTGTGTGTGTGTGTGTAAATTAATTAAGTGATATCATTATTCACTACTGTTATTACTGAGTATTAGTGTAAGCAGAAATTTATCTGCTGATTTCAGGAGAACATATACAGTTGAGTAATTATATTATAGACTTATACCAAAGTTAATAGTGAGCATTCTAAGTGTACATCATTGACATTGATACTTTCATGCGTATAGGCATGCAAGCCGGGTACACAGGAAAGTAATTAGTGGAATTTGCCGAGGCAATATTCAATTCAGTTGAAAATCAAAAAGCTTTGAAAGAGAAGGAAGCAAAGGAGGAAAAGGAAAGAAAAGAGAAGGAAGAGAGGGAGAGAATTGATAAACAAAATGCTCTAAGAGATGATCGAGCTGAAGAGTTAGAGCTAAAAAGAAAAGAATTTGAATTGCAAGAAAGGAAGATGAAAGAAGATAAGGAGTTGCAAGAAAGGAAGATGAAAGAAGATAAGGAGTTGCAAGAAAGGAAGATGAAAGAAGATAAGGAGTTGCAAGAAAAGAAGATGAAAGAAGAAAGTTAGTGGAAACAGAGAGAATTAGAATTGCAAGAAAAGAAGATGAAAGAAGAGAGAGAATTGCAAGAAAAGAAGATAGAGCGGGAATTGGAAGAAAAGAAGATAGAGAGAGAATTACAAGAAAAGATGATGAGAGAAGATAGAGAGTTACAGTTGGAGAAGGAGAGAATGAGAATAGCTTTGGAAGAGAAGATGATGGATAAAGAATTACAATTGAAGAAGTTAGAAGTGGGTGCGAATGGTCAGAACTCAACTTCTGGTGGAGCTCATCGTCCTTTTAGGCTGTGGCTACCAAATTTTAATGAAAAAATAGACAGTTTAGATTTCTTTTTGGAAAGATTTGAGGCCAAATGTGTGGCCTATAAGGCTGATAGGGATCAGTGGCCATCTCTTTTATCAACACTGCTAGTGGGGCCCGCGATGGAGACTTTTTATAGCCTCCGTATAGAGGAAAGGGCCGATTATGACAAAATGAAGGAAAGACTGCTCCGAAGGTTCCGTCTGACTGCTGACGGCTACCGGACGCGTTTTAAAAACGCGATGCCTAGTTCAGACCAGGACTTAAGGATTTTATCTCGAAGATGAAACTTCTATTGAATAGATGGATCGAAATGGAGGGAATTCCTAAGGATTATAATGGCTTGCTGGACTTAGTTCTACGGGACAAAGTGTTGTCCTTGTGCTCTAGTGAGTTGGTTGCGTTCTTCCAGGAACGTTAACCAAAGGACATTGAGTCCATGGCCCAGTTGGGGCACCATTATGTCCTGGCCCATCCGGACAAACCTATTCAGAAGTTAGGTCTGAAAGGAGACTTAGTTGCCAGTGTCGGCAAAATTCAGCGCCATCCTTGGCGAAACCAGTCAGATAGGGATCAAGAGCAGAGGTTTGAGAAGTCCTCAAGTCCATATAAACCATATAGAGGTAGCTAAGGGAATTTTCGTTCCTATAGGAATGGTCGGCCGAGGTGGCATAACCGACAATATGAGAGTTATAACGGGGGGGGGGGGGCGGGGAGAGCGTCAAGCGCGAAAGGAGTTACGCTTCGAGGACTCGCGTGACGAAGACCGATTTTGGTATAAAACCAAACATCACAAGCAGAGGAGTGCTTCCTCAGAGAGTCGTTCTTCTGACTCTGAGGCGGGGTCTTCGTCCTCGAAGAGCTCCAACAAAAGTGCATGCAATGAGAAGAGGAAAGAGTGCAGATGTACCAATTGTGGTGGCAGGGGTCATTGTGCCGATACATGCACTACCCCGATCGAACACGCGAATTCTGCGATGGTGTTAGACACAATTAATAGTGAGGACTGTGCAGGGTGTCGCTCTCCGTTCAATACGAACGAGAGGTTGGTGCTTCAATGCGGGCATGCGGCACCATGTCTATCGGCAGTCCATGAAACTGGTAAGGTGATTCTTCACGACGGCAAGGTGGAGAATAGACCAGTCTGGGTGTTGCGGGACACCGGATGCACCACAATTCGGGTGCGTCGTTCGTGCATTGACGACTCCTGCTTTACAGGCAAAACTTTAAAGTGCACCACGTTCGGGGGCAAAGTAGAGTCTTACCCCCAAGCATGTATCAACGTGGACACTCCGTTTATAACAGGTAGAGTGAACGCGTTCGTTCTCGATAATCCCATTGCCGATCTAATCATTGGCAATGTACGGGGAGTTCATAAAGCTAAGGGTTGGGCTGGAGCAGAGGCTCAGCATCACCAAACTCCAAAGTGTGATAACCACAAGGTACATTGTAGACGGGAGTCACAACAAGTACCAAACGTCGGAAGTGGAAGCAGTAGGTACATGTACGAGGGTCCGAAGGCTAATAATCGCACAGTTTGGGTGCGGAACGTTCCCCAGAATACTAGTTGGCGCACTCTCAGGAGAGTGTTCGATGAGGTCGCGCAGGTTAGGTTCGTGGAAGTATTGTCATTACGCGACAATACAAAGATGGCATGGGTGACTTTTACCAATAGTTGGGGTGCGCGGAAGGCAGTTAGGCTGAAACATATGTCCTTGCTTCAGAATCATTTGCTAATAGTTCAGCAATAGCTGGGGGTAGATTTAGGGTCGCGTTCAGTAAGATGTTTGGTTAATATGAACCGAACCTGAGTTGCTCTGACCCACGCCCCCAGTTCGATATTTATATGACTATGGTGATGTATTTTGTAATACAATGTATTGTTTATGCTGCCATAAAGGCAATATTTATGAAGTGTATTCGATATGTACATAGACCATATTATTGTCTACCTACAACTAGATTATGAGAAATGATGGTTGATACGAGGACGTGTTGTTCATTGGTGACAATTAATTATACAGATGTTGTGTAACATGCATTATGTGTAAGCGACTCCAGTATTAGTCAGTCGTTGTCATTTTTCACGACTGTCAATACCTGGTTAGGATATGTACATGTTTCCGTGTATTTAGTCTAAGTGAGTGAGAAGGCATGGAGAACAATGGTATTGAGCAACTCTGGCATTCTTTATCTGCAAGAGGAGGTGCTATCTTGGCATTTTGTTGGCCCTTACTCCAGAGGGGTTCGGGCGTAACTTCTCCGATGGAAGAAAACTTCGTTTTCTTTCTTAAGGAGGGGGGGGGGGGGCGGATGTCACGGTATAGACATTCACGTAATTCTATATTGGTGACACTGGAGAGTGACAACACTGATATTCATCTTTAAAAACCCGTTCAGCAGGTTTCGGCCAGAACGAAAGGAACCTTTTGGCGCAAATTTATTCTTGGGATGTCCGCCGGCCTTTAAGGTCGTTGATGGCTTTTGTCAGCAGTTTCGCTGGGAGTTTCTTGAGTACCATTGTTGTTCAGTGCTCGCCGATTTTCATATATTCAGGAATATTGGAGGGGTGCTAGATTGTGTTTCTAGATTCTAGTGATTTCCCTCCTGATTATTATTTGTGATACGTTTGTCGCAATTATGTATTGCGTCGACTTAGTATAAGAGATCGCCCGTTGAGCGAAAGTCATTGTATTCACTTATGAGATCATGTCGATGACCATTTTGGTTTTGATATTGAGCTATAGTGTATGGCGAGTTATGTGGCAGTTCTTTTCATTGCATTGTGCATTGTTTTCATACGTATTGTTAGCCGGGTGCGGCTCCTCTGTGTGTTAGACTTATTAAAGGGTCAATACCTGTTCTTAGTGTTCTAGTCGGTTTATATAATTTAGTGTCCGCTAGTCTTAGTGTGGTCGTACTTCTAGCGAATGAGCATAGCTATTATTGCTGTGATATGCCTATGATGATAGTGATAAATCCATGCTAATACTAGTAGGTTGACACACAGTTAATTGTCTCTTGTTCCGGACCGGTCTGTAGACTAAAGCATTCTCCCTATAATATGGGACTAGGACAGTTAATTATCTCGTGTTCCCGACCTGTCTGTAGACTAAACCATTATCCTTATAATATGGGACTAAGACAGTTAATTGTCTCTTGTTCCCGACCTGTCTATAGACTAAACCATTCTCCCTATAATACGGGACTAGGACAGTTAATTGTCTCTTGTCCCCGACCTGTCTGTAGACTAAACCATTCTCCCTATAATATGGGACTAGGACAGTTAATTGTCTCATGTTCTCGACCGGTCTGTAGACTAAACCATTCTCCCTATAATATCCTCCATGTCGAGCATGAAAGTAGTTGTCTTATAACTTTGTACAGCACCGGCTTTAGGGTTTTATCATCCCTTTGGGCCTTCTTCAGCGCCGATATGTTTGGACTGATTAGAGATTAGAGTTCAGGGACCACTTGGGCGTGTCCTCGATTCTCTCTTGCTTGGGTCATCCTGACATCCTGTGTTTGGTCTCCCAGGAGGTCATATTTCCTCCCTAGGTTATCTAAAACTGCTGCTTTAATTTTCCACTGTATAAATCGTGTTGAAACTTCAACTGCCGCAACATGAAGAAGCATGGGTGCGACATTCTTCACGGACTTCCGTATTTCTACAGTTTTTCCAGTGTACTGATAGGCTTTCACCAAAGATGGCGAGATTAGAGCTTCAAAATCAAGATCTTAGTCATAACGACAATAGAAAGACTGACTATTAACGGTCACTACTTCTTTGATGGTGGGATGACGGGGATTTTGTTAGCGTATCGTAAGGGTATAGTTTCCTGTTGACCCTCCGGTTAACAGTAAATCAATATTATATAGGCTAGTTATCTTCCTCTTACATTTGGATGTGAAATGCGTGTCGGTTCTACGATTTACACCATCTCCTCCTGGTGCCCTAGAGTTGAGTGCTCTGTTTCTGCCTGGTATTATGTTGTGGTTGTATTGTATATTTTGTAGCTGGCGTATTCGTAAAGAGGCGATATGCTTGCTTAGGTTGATTATTGTGTCCGCACTTTCTGACAGGGTTAATTTCTCCTTGCTCGTTTTGGTATCTTTTTGCAAAGATAACCACCAGTTCAAGAGTTTCGGCCACGTGATCCGACAGGAACAGTTTCATGTCAGGAGTGAGCGAGTCTTTAAACTGCTCCGCGATAATTATCTCCTGCAGCCCTTCATAAGATTCTTCAAAATTACTGAGCGATCCGCATTTCTCCAGGTACGTCTCCAGTTGAGTAGTGAATCGCTTGAAGAATTCATCCTTGTGTCGCCTAGCTTCCCACAAAGTGCTTAGAAAAAATAAACCACTGCTGGATGGCAGATCAAAACCTCCTGTGCAAGGACTCTTAACACAGGATTACATCTAAGTCTAAAAGCATAAGGATGTTTCCTCTATGTTGCTTCAACCACCGTATTCCGATATCTCATTTGTGAGGTCTGGAGCTAGATTTTGTGGGCTGTAGTCCATTGTCCACGACTTGCATCCATAGATCAAGACTGGAACATAGGCGGAGCGGTATACAGCCATCTTAGTTTTCATGATAAGTTCTATTTGACACATGAATCCGCGATTTATGGCATGGACAAATCTTCTAGCTGCTCTCTTCGCGCCATAATATCCAGTCAGCTGTTTTCCTCCAGGCCTGGTTTCAGTCTAGTCCTCGGTCCATCAGAGATTGCTTGATGTTTTCCTTCCAACGGACTATAAGTCGTCCTAGAAGTCTGGATTCCTGACTCTTAGTTTCACATACTTGTCGTGGTAGCGCATCTTCTCCCATTCTGCAGACGTGGCCAACCATCTTAGTTGGGACTGTTCTACGTTCTATCGTCAGTCACGTTTTTCAAGACTTTAACTGTAATATCAAAGTATTCATAGACTGGCTTTACTGCCTCTGTATTAGAATTCCACCGAGTTTCAGACTCAGATTTGACAAATATGGGTATTATATCTATCAGCTATTGCCAGCGAAGGGAAGAACGTAAAAGGAATGAATAAAATGACTCAAATACACAACAAAAAGTGATCACTAGTGTACCATGGGTATCTGTTTGCACGTCAGTCAAATTGACAGAATGATTATCAAAGATTACAAAAACAGGTTTGCTTGTCTTTTTTCATTAACACTCTGTTAAACACAACTTTTTTATAACCAGCCATAACTGCAGCATTGTCATAGCACTGAGATCAACGGTCTGTCAAACACAACTTTTATAACCAGCCATAACCGCCGCATTGTCATAGCACTGAGACCAACAGTCTTCTAATGGCGTTTAGTCTTTTTCCAGTTCTTCCAAAATCACTTCCAGAATGTTTTCATCATTCTTCTATTATAATTGAATAAATCCAAGGAAAGACTCTTTGACATCAATTATTTTCTTATAAAAATCAATATCAACATAACAAACTGCTATTTGTTCTAGTTGTACTTGATCTGGAGCTGAATCAATCATAAGTTCAAAATATTTGATCAAATGGATGCACCGTAACAATTTCTGATGAACAGAATAAGTCATCAGCTGATTCTGCACTAAAGGAGATGACTATGATGTTGTTCCAGGGTACTTTTCCACATTACTGAGATGTTCTTTCAAGGCGGTTAATTAAAAACTTGCTAACAACTTTAGTAACTGAAGGAAATTTCTCTACGTCAGGGATCCCTCTGTTATCTACAATTTGAGCTTGAAGCTCTACGTCAAGGATCTCTCTGTTATCTACAATTTGAGCTTGAAGCTCTACATCAAGGATCCCTCTGTTATCTACAATTTGAGCTTGAAGCTCTACGTCAAGGATCCCTCTGTTATCTACAATTTGAGCTTGAAGCTCTACGTCAAGGATCTCTCTGTTATCTACAATTTGAGCTTGAAGCTCTACATCAGGGATCCCTCTGTTATCTACAATTTGAGCGTGAAGCTCTACGTCAAGGATCCCTCTGTTATCTACAATTTGAGCTTGAAGCTCTACATCAGGGATCCCTCTGTTATCTACAATTTGAGCTTGAAGCTCTACGTCAAGGATCTCTCTGTTATCTACAATTTGAGCTTGAAGCTCTACGTCAGGGATCTCTCTGTTATCTACAATTTGAGCTTGAAGCTCTACGTCAGGGATCCCTCTGTTATCTACAATTTGAGCTTGAAGCTCTACATCAGGGATCCCTCTGTTATCTACAATTTGAGCTTGAAGCTCTACGTCAAGGATCCCTCTGTTATCTACAATTTGAGCTTGAAGCTCTACATCAGGGATCCCTCTGTTATCTACAATTTGAGCTTGAAGCTCTACGTCAAGGATCTCTCTGTTATCTACAATTTGAGCTTGAAGCTCTACGTCAGGGATCTCTCTGTTATCTACAATTTGAGCTTGAAGCTCTACGTCAAGGATCTCTCTGTTATCTACAATTTGAGCTTGAAGCTCTACGTCAAGGATCTCTCTGTTATCTACAATTTGAGCTTGAAGCTCTACGTCAGGGATCCCTCTGTTATCTACAATTTGAGCTTGAAGCTCTACGTCAAGGATCTCTCTGTTATCTACAATTTGAGCTTGAAGCTCTACGTCAGGGATCCCTCTGTTATCTACAATTTGAGCTTGAAGCTATACGTCAAGGATCTCTCTGTTATCTACAATTTGAGCTTGAAGCTCTACGTCAAGGATCCCTCTGTTATCTACAATTTGAGCTTGAAGCTCTACATCAGGGATCCCTCTGTTATCTACAATTTGAGCTTGAAGCTCTACATCAGGGATCCCTCTGTTATCTACAATTTGAGCTTGAAGCTCTACGTCAAGGATCTCTCTGTTATCTACAATTTGAGCTTGAAGCTCTACGTCAGGGATCCCTCTGTTATCTACAATTTGAGCTTGAAGCTCTACATCAGGGATCCCTCTGTTATCTACAATTTGAGCTTGAAGCTCTACATCAGGGATCCCTCTGTTATCTACAATTTGAGCTTGAAGCTCTACGTCAGGGATCCCTCTGTTATCTACAATTTGAGCTTGAAGCTCTACATCAGGGATCCCTCTGTTATCTACTTTTTGAGCTTGAAGCTCTACATCAGGGATCCCTCTGTTATCTACAATTTGAGCTTGAAGCTCTACGTCAGGGATCCCTCTGTTATCTACAATTTGAGCTTGAAGCTCTACATCAGGGATCCCTCTGTTATCTACAATTTGAGCTTGAAGCTCTACGTCAGGGATCCCTCTGTTATCTACAATTTGAGCTTGAAGCTCTACATCAGGGATCCCTCTGTTATCTACAATTTGAGCTTGAAGCTCTACATCAGGGATCCCTCTGTTATCTACAATTTGAGCTTGAAGCTCTACGTCAAGGATCTCTCTGTTATCTACAATTTGAGCTTGAAGCTCTACGTCAGGGATCCCTCTGTTATCTACAATTTGAGCTTGAAGCTCTACATCAGGGATCCCTCTGTTATCTACAATTTGAGCTTGAAGCTCTACATCAGGGATCCCTCTGTTATCTACAATTTGAGCTTGAAGCTCTACGTCAGGGATCCCTCTGTTATCTACAATTTGAGCTTGAAGCTCTACATCAGGGATCCCTCTGTTATCTACAATTTGAGCTTGAAGCTCTACATCAGGGATCCCTCTGTTATCTACAATTTGAGCTTGAAGCTCTACGTCAGGGATCCCTCTGTTATCTACAATTTGAGCTTGAAGCTCTACATCAGGGATCCCTCTGTTATCTACAATTTGAGCTTGAAGCTCTACGTCAGGGATCCCTCTGTTATCTACAATTTGAGCTTGAAGCTCTACATCAGGGATCCCTCTGTTATCTACAATTTGAGCTTGAAGCTCTACGTCAGGGATCCCTCTGTTATCTACAATTTGAGCTTGAAGCTCTACATCAGGGATCCCTCTGTTATCTACAATTTGAGCTTGAAGCTCTACGTCAGGGATCCCTCTGTTATCTAAAATTTGAGCTTGAAGCTCTACATCAGGGATCCCTCTGTTATCTACAATTTGAGCTTGAAGCTCTACATCAGGGATCCCTCTGTTATCTACAATTTGAGCTTGAAGCTCTACATCAGGGATCCCTCTGTTATCTACAATTTGAGCTTGAAGCTCTACGTCAGGGATCCCTCTGTTATCTACAATTTGAGCTTGAAGCTCTACATCAGGGATCCCTCTGTTATCTACAATTTGAGCTTGAAGCTCTACGTCAGGGATCCCTCTGTTATCTACAATTTGAGCTTGAAGCTCTACATCAAGGATCCCTCTGTTATCTACAATTTGAGCTTGAAGCTCTACGTCAGGGATCCCTCTGTTATCTACAATTTGAGCTTGAAGCTCTACGTCAGGGATCCCTCTGTTATCTACAATTTGAGCTTGAAGCTCTACATCAGGGATCCCTCTGTTATCTACAATTTGAGCTTGAAGCTCTACATCAGGGATCCCTCTGTTATCTACAATTTGAGAATGAAGCTCTACATCAGGGATCCCTCTGTTATCTACAATTTGAGCTTGAAGCTCTACGTCAGGGATCCCTCTGTTATCTACAATTTGAGCTTGAAGCTCTACATCAAGGATCCCTCTGTTATCTACAATTTGAGCTTGAAGCTCTACATCAAGGATCCCTATGTTATCTACAATGTTTCTTTCATTTTCTTTTCATGTGGGTGAAACAGTATCGCGGATTTTTTGTTTTTCATGAAAGCGAAAACCTGTGTGGTGTTTTCCAGGAATTGAACCAATTTTCCTGCTCCGACGAAGACTAATTGGAAAAAAAAACAATATAAACAAAAGGCTGCCTTTTGTTTTAAGACTAAACACGCCTGGAGCGTCATACGTCTTCTCCATTTCCATTTCTCAACTTTCTTTTAAACTATCTTTTATTAATTGATCACATTTTTTGCGCGAATAAAAGATCCTTTGCAATTTTTAAAAGACTTCGAATTTAATTTGATCGCTTCTGTAGTCAGTGCATCTGATAAAATGACTTTCTTTAATGTCTCATCACACATCAAGAAAGCTATATCATGAAACTGAATTGCATCTTCACTAAGGCCCAGTGTCGTGTGGCCACAGGAAAATACTTGTGGTTCTTGAAAGACACATTCTGCTTAATTGCGTTAGCTAACTGCTACTAACATAATGGTGGGTTAGTCAACACTTAATTCTTAACATAATGGTGGGTTAGTCAACACTTAATTCTGCTACTAACATAATGGTGGGTTAGTCAACACTTAATTCTGCTACTAACATAATGGTGGGTTAGTCAACACTTAATTCTGCTACTAACATAATGGTGGGTTAGTCAACACTTAATTCTGCATAATGGTGCGTTAGTCAACACTGCTACTAACATAATGGTGGGTTAGTCAACACTTAATTCTGCTACTAACATAATGGTGGGTTAGTCAACACTTAATACTAACATAATCGGTGGGTTAGTCAACACTTAATTCTGCTACTAACATAATGGTGGGTTAGTCAACACTTAATTCTGCTACTAACATAATGGTGGGTTAGGCTACTAACATTGGTGGGTCAACACTTAATTCTGCTACTAACATAATGGTGGGTTAGTCAACACTTAGTCAACACTTAGTCAACACTTAATTCTGCTACTAACATAATGGTGGGTTAGTCAACACTTATATGTGATGCAGTTACTGCTGATTTACCAGCTTCTTGCTTTTCAAAAAAGAAAAGAAAGAAACAAAAATGCTTCATAAAGCAACTTGACTTTTCAACTTCATGCATGTGTCACTACTTCCTGTCATGTGATCAACACAACACCTATTTTCATTCCTTTTTTTTTTTGATGTTCGTTTCATGACAAGACATTCTGGAACAGGACAAACATACACAAGAATGACAACAATATGGTGTTATGATCATAGAGTAACACAACTATATTCAGCCACAAAATAAACCCACACTGGAAACACAAATTAAGGAAACACGACTGTAAGACAATACGGCAATTCGACAGCGATAAATCCCATCACTGTCAAAAATCTTTCAACGTGCCCAGAACTTTTGTCCCTACACCGTATCTGCACCTCATCTTGACTTACATTCCTCGTTATGCTGACACATGTAGCTTTACGTACTTTAAACTACTCACTTCCTGCAACTAATCTTTTTCAAGAACACTCTGAGCTAAGGCCTTAGATTGTCGTGAATGAAAAATAAAATTTGTGCTTTGTTGCCAAAGAATGACAGTGCCATAGAGGTCACGGGTGAGATTTGTCAACATTTACCAAAAGGAATGGAATGTACACCAAAGTATGATCTTATCACATAAAGGAAGATCTCAGTGGTAAGGTAATAACTCATAATACATACAACGAAAGAGTAATTGGAAGATAAGGCAGCGGAATAGCAAATGAAAATGGTGATAAACTAAAAGACTTTTGTGGCATTACGAGGGGCGTTCAGAAAGTAATGCACCACATCGTTTTTCTCAGCTAATAATAAAGATAGAAGCATGAAATTTTGTACACTTCAAATATGGCATGTGCTAATTGTGTGCACCAAATTGCACCGCAACCGGCTGAATAATACGGCTGCCCTAAACCGTTGAAATGGAGCGTGTTAGCAACTTGCGTTATAAGCAGCGAATTGTGATAGAATTTCTCGTTGCAGAGAAGGAAACTGTTGTGAACATTCACAAGCGTCTATGTGATGTGTATGGAAGTTTTGCAGTCGACAGGAGTACAGTCAGTCGCTGGGTTCAGAGAATCAAAGAATCAGGAAGTGGAGATACGGAGCTGCTTGATCGGCCGCGCTGTGGACGTCCTGCCCCAGCCACCAACGCAGAAATGTTGAAATGCGCTGAGGGCATTATTCTTACTGATAGGCGAATCACTACTCAACAATTGGCCTTACAACTGTCAGTCAGCATTGGTAGTGCAAATGCAGTTATAAAAACTCTCGGATTTTCTAAGGTTTGCGCAAGATGGGTTTCTCGAAGTCTCACAAATGACCACCGATTGCAAAGGAAAGCAATTTCTTCTGAATTGTTGGAGCGTTTCAATGCTGATGGAGAGAACTTTTTGGCTAAGATCGTTACAGGTGACGAAACCTGGGCACATCATTTTGAACCTGAGACAAAAAGACAGTCAATGGAGTGGCATCATCCGCAATCACCATGAAGAAAGAAATTCAAGACAATTCCTTCAGCTGGAAAGGTCATGATCACTGTCTTTTTGGGACATTGAAGGTGTGATTCTTGTGGACGTTCTGCCAATAGGAGAGACAATCAATTCGCAAGCTTACATTCTTCTTCTTCTTATTTGATCCTTAGCCGCCGACCGTCAAAGCAGTCAGTGGCCATCTGTTGCAAGTGGAACTTATGGAAGGGGAAGTAATCTTTAGAATGTTTTGAACAAATTAAATTTCGAGTTGCAACGCTTGATTAAGCGGATACTTGTTTGACTTTAGGATAGAATTATCTTTTCCTATTTTTCGAGTGACAGAGTACAGATAAGCGTTGGAACGCTGTTTAATCTCAAATGTTGAGATGTGTTTATTCTGTACTGTTTTGAGTCATGTGAATAGCTCGCAGCTAGTCTGCATGTGTTATCGAGAGCGGTGTTCAAGACAGCCGAGTCTCGTGATGGGGTTTTTTGGCGGGACTAGTGTGTGATTTGGGAGTTGTGTTTTGGGCGTGGACCGTGTAGGTCGAGTCCCAGTGGTTTTTGGATAATCTATACCTACGTAGGACTTGAGAAAATGTCGACATATATATTTCGCTGTGTGTACAGCCTATGTGAGAAACTGCAGTGAAGATTTGTGTAGGCCATATGAAGATTATTATAGCTGCCGTGTGAGCAGGCTTTATTGAGTATTGGACTGTTTAGGCCATATGAACATTATTATAGCTGCCGTGTGATGCAGGCTTTATTTTATTGTTTACATATGTTTAGGCATTGAAGATTATTATAGCTGTGAGCAGGCTTTATTGTGTAATGAAGATTATGAAGATTATTATAGCTGCCGGGTGAGCAGGCTTTATTGTGTAATGAAGATTTGTGTAGGCCATATGTAGATTATTATAGCTGCCGTGTGAGCAGGCTTTATTGAGTATTGGAGTACTGTTTAGGCTATATGAACATTATTATAGCTGCCGTGTGATGCAGGCTTTATTGAGTATAGGAGTACTGTTTAGGCCATATGAAGATTATTATAGCTGCCGGGTGAGCAGGCTTTATTGTGTAATAAAGATTTGTGTAGGCCATATGAAGATTATTATAGCTGCCGTGTGAGCAGGCTTTATTGAGTATTGGAGTACTGTTTAGGCCATATGAAGATTATTATAGCTGCCGGGTGAGCAGGCTTTATTGTGTAATGAAGATTTGTGTAGGCCATATGAAGATTATTATAGCTGCCGTGTGAGCAGGCTTTATTGAGTATTGGAGTACTGTTTAGGCCATATGAAGATTATTATAGCTGCCGGGTGAGCAGGCTTTATTGTGTACTGTTTAATGCCGGGTGAGCAGGCTTTATTGTGTAATGAAGATTTGTATAGGCCATATGAAGATTATTATAGCTGCCGTGTGAGCAGGCTTTATTGAGTATTGGAGTACTGTGTAGGCCATATGAAGGTTATTATAGCTGCCGTGTGAGCAGGCTTTATTGGGTATTGGAGTACTGTTCAGGCCATATGAAGATTATTATAGGCCAGGATGTGGACAGGCCGTATTTCATATATTTAATGCAATGTGGAAATTATATGATTCTTGTTTTGCTGTCGAATGTGTGTCATATATGTCATCGTGTCTGTGTTGTAACGGAATAAACAGTATCAAACTGTTCCAGTCGTTTGCAACCCTTTTTGACTCCTGCATGTACTCTTATGTACGTACTGTGGTGTGCGAACATATCAACACACACCCAGGTCAACATTCCAGACACAGTGACAGGACAGCAGCACACATATATTGAATTAGCCTGTGTGGCGATGATATAGACCGAACCAGTACACTCGTTGTCATTGGTGGTTTCAAAGGCCTTAATAACATTAACGTTTATATAACTATCAGTATGTAACAATGAGTATGTATCATTTGGTGGTTTTCAGTAAACAGGATCTGACATCTACGACTATTCGCGTCGATAGCCTAAGTGGCGTAGTTTTCTTATCATTGGATATCATTTAAGATGTGCCTGTGTGGCGTATACGATTAAGAAATTGTTACCCCTACAGTGATATGTACTTGAAGCAAGAGGGTAAAGTAAATCAAATTTTGTCCACCAGACCATAACATATCTAGAGGATCAGGCACTACAAGTTGGAAAGAATACATATGACTTTCACGGGACAAGAGTGTAGAACACTTGACTTTGTTATAATTAGCCCGGTGTGGGCGTGGCTTGAATCTGCTGTACTTCAGAACTGTGACCTAAATATTATCTGCCTGGGTGGCGCATTTGAGAAACAACGCACGCTTTATTCGTGGTAGAAGGCAACTTTACACCAGTAGCAATTGACGTCCTATTTCATGCCTATAGACTACAACAACGTCTGCAGTGGTCAAGAGCGTTCAATTAGACTTGGACAGTATTTGTACCAGCATTTGTACGGGTTGTGATAGATTCCTGCAATATTCGGGTTACCTGTGCCAGTTTTCACCATCACAAGTTCAAGACGTTATGATACACGGACTTGCCGTGTACATTTCAGACTACAGAACAGTCAAGAGTTGCAGTGTGTGCTGTATTATGGTTCCTGTCAACTTGTGCATTGTTAAGCACATATCATATTGACGAAATCACCTGAAGACAAACGAATCAAGTTCCAGTGCTTTCCCGCAGCGGAGGTTTTAGCAGTCTATGTGATATCCAGTGTCGTGGCGGAAAGGAACGGGATCATTGACAGATAATTGATTTTGTCTTGTGTAAATTGTGTCACTTCATATATGTCACTGGGCCTCCCTAATTGGTCATTCTGTTGTTATTGTTGTTTATGTCTAATTTGACATATGATTAAGATTTTATGCATAGGTGTTAATGGCTGTTGACATATGTCGATTTTCCTGATAATGATGTGACTTGATAAAGGTGCTATAAAAAGGAATTGGTGATACAGAATTGAGGAATAAGCTCATTTCTTGACAAATAGTTAACTTTGTGATCAGGAAAGGTGATTGTCCCAACTTTTGTAGACAGTAATTTGTCATAACTATAAGTGATTGCTATATATATTTTTGATTAAGTAAGTGAATCACTATGGATGATGATGATATAGATCCTGAGGATATGAGGCCTGTATTGGCTTATTTGTGGGAAGAAGGTAGAGATTATCAAGAATTAAAAGGCCCACAGCTTGAGGAACATGTGATAGACAGATTTTTGGTCAATGCGTCAAGTGCCCTTAAGTATTTTGCTGAGGATAATTTTCACTCTCATCCTCATCTAAGGATGGCTAAAGATTTAGCGCAGTTACTGGTTATGGATCTTCGATTGTTTTCGTACCACTATATGGGTGTTGAACGCGATCAGATATTGAAGAGTATACGTAAGATAATGCTCAACGACATTTCTGTTGATCAGGAAAAGAGGTTAGAAGATGAGGAATTAAGAAGAAAAAACAACAAAGGGAAAACTTTTTAGAGGGTACCGCTGAAGTGAGTAAAGTACATGAAACAGTGTCTAGACTTACGGGTGAATTGCAAAAGTCAAACTCAGAACTTGCTAGTGTGCAGGCAAGTTTGGATTCAGCATTGTTAAAGATAAAGCAATTGGAAGTCCAGATGAAAGATAAGCAAATTGAGGTAGAAAATATTACACAGGAGGTCCAACAAAATAAACAGATTTATGAGAAATTGAAAGTTGAGACCGATAAACGTGATAGGAATTATACAGAGTCACTTCTTGATTTGATGGATGATATTGCGAATCTTGGTCTCCAACAGGAAGAAAAGAATGCGATGATTCCAGAAAAGATTGATGAGCTTAATAATAGCAATGATTATATTAAGATTCAGTCACTACAACTAGAGTTGACTCAGTTGAGAGCAAATAAAGAACAGTACGAGAAGGAGACATTAGTGGAGTTGACAGCTGAGAAAGAGAAGGTTGCTAAGATTGAAAATTTACTAGCAGAGGAAAGCTGCAAAGTTTTAAGAGTTCAGAGTTTAAATAAGAAATTAGGTGAAGAGATCTCACATAGAGATGTGGAGATTGCACAGGCAAGGAAACGATTAGATGGCCTGCTTGACATCGTCTTGAATAACAATATGTGGTCTTCTGTCAATGTTGACAATGATAGACAGAAAGTTGCGAAAAGTCAGCCTCATACACTTTTTGCTCAGAGAGATGTCATTTATGGTAAAGACAGATCTTTTCGTGGTAAATACAGCTTTAAAAGTTCTAATATTACTGATAGTTCCAGTAATAATTCTTGGCGTCAGACCAACAAAGATTCTTGTGTAACAGCCAGTTCTGTTGGCCAGGAAAAGAAAAGTGATAAATTTCAGGTCAAGACTCATAAGAGCAAATATTTCTCGACTATTGGAAATTCTCAGAAATTAATAACAGGGGTTGAGGCTATTACTACTTGTTCCAAAGATGAAACCCATATGCGGAACAATAGAGATATTATTGTTTCTGGCAGTTATCAAACTCAGAACAGTAAGTTTGAAACAATTGGTAAATATATTCCCATAGGGGAAAAGAAAAACAGTTCTAGTAAGAGAGATAACCCCAAGATTAAACAGTACCAAGGGAGATCAGTAAATAATAATTTTCCCTCTCATAGATACTGTAGACAATTTAACGAATCTCAAAGTTTTGATTGTAAGAATGTTGGAAAGTATGATAGAGATAATAGCTTTTCAAATGTTGCTTTACATCACCAGAGTAATGCTCCTCAACAAGAGACTAAAGTCATTATTTGTAAACAAGGCAACGGTAATAATAAGTATTTTGATCATAGAACAAATAATAAGCGCAATTGTGCTAATCTTGTTCAACATGAGCCCAGAGTCATTTATAATCAAGGTAAAGAGAGTAAAAATAACAGTGGATGCTTGAATACTATTGCTTGCTCTGCTTGTTGTTGTGAATATAACACTTTGTTTCAGCGTACGGCAGCGGCAACATTCAAGGTCGGTCATGTTGTCCCCAAGTATTCTGTGACATCTACATGTGATAGGCAGAGCTAGTGACATCGTGAAGAGACCGGTGCTTTACACAAGCCGGTACTGGGTAATTGTAAATGTGATTTCTACGTTTTTCTCATTAAATTTCACTATTGAGTAAAAAGGAAATTTTATTTGTATTTGTTGACAGAAGCTACGTTGCGATAAGAGTCAAGGCTTCTGCGACATATTGACGGTCAGAAATATAGGTCAACTTTCCGCTCGAGTAGTCAACCGAAACCTGTCAGCGTCAAACTAAAATCTGAGGTGTTGCTTACTGAAGGTCAAGCATGTTTACAAGAGAGTGGGAAATTTTGCGGCTTATTTATTTATTTTTTTGAGACAGTAAATATTTTTGTATTCTATATTAGTACATGACATGTTGTTGTTTTGAAATAACATATAATTTTGTTGTAATGATTATTTCTATGCATCTTTTGATTGCCATAATTTTTTTTTAATTGTTGTTATTTTTATGTCGGTAGTTTGATTACATGTTAATACATTTTTATGCTATTTATATATTATTGTGATTGACATTGTGTAGTATGTAATTATTGTCCTTTATACTACTCTGTTTAACTTAGAATTTTTGCAACTGTGTTGTTTATGATAGTTTTTGTACATGATGAGATTGCCAGCCCTAAGCACAAACTCATTTATTGTGTTGATGTAGTGGTTACTTTTAGATAGTCCTGAGTGTTCGTTATTCACTTAATTTAATTTTTTCTCATGTTTTGATGTCATGGTTAATTATTATACAGAACATGCCGAGAGGATGTGAATTGTCTGTTGTGTTGTGAAAGGTAATTTTGAAAATAGCTTGCATGTATCATAAATGATCTTGTATTTGGATTTGTCAACATATTGTGAAACTGTGATTTTTCCAGAACTTGATTTCTTGCCAGTCAGGCATGCAGATTATTTTCTTAGCAGATTTTTTGGAAATTTTTTTTTTTTTTAGCAAATATTTGATGGGACCTTTTTTATATTTCATAGTAGCAACAGATTGTAGATTTATTTATAGAAGTATATTATATTAAGTTGAGTAAGAGATAAAGTTATAGCTAAATAGCATTGTACTGAGCTAATATACGTAATTGTCAGCAGAAAGAACTTAAAGAATAAATTAAATTTACATGTGTTGATTTAAGCGTTTGTTCGAGATAGGATTTTTGTTTTATGTGTCATTCATTTTGTTAAAATGTGGATTTCATTATTAGGTTTTAGTGGTCTTGAATTACTTAAAAATTAAATACTGTTTTTGTGTAACTTATCGTAAAAAAAATATGTTTGTATGGTACTTTTGAAAAAAAAATGATTTTTTTGGCATTGTAATTTTTTGTTGTGTGTGCCCAGCATTTGACTGCATGATATCATTGATATGTAGATTGATTAGTTCTTGTAAAAAGTTGTTTTTTATTATGATGTATTTTTTATTTTTTAGCGCTTGATTGTGCGTTGGTCGTATAAGTTATAGCAATGCTATTACTTGTTTGTTCGATGCCTATAATTTATTTATTTTAGTTTTGTATAACTCTTATAACTTGCGTAAATTACTTATTAGCTTTTGTTTAGTTATAAATTATTATTTGGTGGTGTTAGTATAGATATACTTTGATATTTTGTGTTGTGCCTTTCGATCATGTTTATATATTTATTTTTGAATAGGTTATCTGATCAAAACATTTATTAATATGTACTGTTATTGACTTTCTCTGCGTTCGTGCCTTTACTTTCCATCTGTCTTTGGTAATTATTCTTCATTTCATTCCTTCTTTTCTGTTGTCTTTTCGGTATGGATTTCATATCTTGTTTATACTTTCGTACCTCATCTTCGTTTTACTTGATTCTACTTGTATACTTTGTCTTCTTTCAACATTTATACTTCTATTCTTTGTATTGTTGGAATGGTTATATGATTTGATATAATATATCTACTTATGATAGTTGTATTTATTTTACATGTAATTGTCCAACTTAAATTATGAGTATATGGTATTGTTGAGTTCTTACATTTTTTTTTTACAGATCATTCTTCTTTTGACTGATCTTGTGTTTTCTCTTTCGATCGGTTGTTGTCGGTTTGGTTTGTACTACGTATACTTGACATAATTTTGGAACTGATCATATTTGTATATTTAGCTAATTACTTTTTATACTTGGCTGATTATACTGTATGCTTTAATTGCTACTTTACACTTTAATGCTGATATTTGTTGTAGATATAATTTGATTTAGAGTAAGATGATTTTTGTAAGCATATGTTAGAGCTTCATTTTTTTCTAAATTTTTTGTTTTTGGGGGTTAATTTTTTCCAAAAAATGATAGAAATATTTTTTTTCCCAAAGCGGGTGGTAACTGTTGCAAGTGGAACTTATGGAAGGGGAAGTAATCTTTAGAATGTTTTGAACAAATTAAATTTCGAGTTGCAACGCTTGATTAAGCGGATACTTGTTTGACTTTAGGATAGAATTATCTTTTCCTATTTTTTGAGTGACAGAGTACAGATAAGCGTGGGAACGCTGTTTAATCTCAAATGTTGAGATGTGTTTATTCTGTACTGTTTTGAGTCATGTGAATAGCTCGCAGCTAGTCTGCATGTGTTATCGAGAGCGGTGTTCAAGACAGCCGAGTCTCGTGATGAGGTTTTTTGGCGGGACTAGTGTGTGATTTGGGAGTTGTGTTTTGGGCGTGGACCGTGTAGGTCGAGTCCCAGTGGTTTTTGGATAATGTAAACCTACGTAGGACTTGAGAAAATGTCGACATATATATTTCGCTGTGTGTACAGCCTATGTGAGAAACTGCAGTGAAGATTTGTGTAGGCCATATGAAGATTATTATAGCTGCCGTGTGAGCAGGCTTTATTGAGTATTGGAGTACTGTTTAGGCCATATGAACATTATTATAGCTGCCGTGTGATGCAGGCTTTATTGAGTATTGGAGTACTGTTTAGGCCATATGAAGATTATTATAGCTGCCGGGTGAGCAGGCTTTATTGTGTAATGAAGATTTGTGTAGGCCATATGAAGATTATTATAGCTGCCGTGTGAGCAGGCTTTATTGAGTATTGGAGTACTGTTTAGGCCATATGAAGATTATTATAGCTGCCAGGTGAGCAGGCTTTATTGTGTAATGAAGATTTGTGTAGGCCATATGAAGATTATTATAGCTGCCGTGTGAGCAGGCATTATTGAGTATTGGAGTACTGTTTAGGCCATATGAACATTATTATAGCTGCCGTGTGATGCAGGCTTTATTGAGTATTGGAGTACTGTTTAGGCCATATGAAGATTATTATAGCTGCCGGGTGAGCAGGCTTTATTGTGTAATGAAGATTTGTATAGGCCATATGAAGATTATTATAGCTGCCGTGTGAGCAGGCTTTATTGAGTATTGCAGTACTGTGTAGGCCATATGAAGATTATTATAGCTGCTGTGTGAGCAGGCTTTATTGGGTATTGGAGTACTGTTCAGACCATATGAAGATTATTATAGGCCAGGATGTGGACAGGCCGTATTATATATATTTAATGCAATGTGGAAATTATATGATTCGTGTTTTGCTGTCGAATGTGTGTCATTTATGTCATCGTGTCTGTGTTGTAACGGAATAAACAGTATCGAACTGTTCCAGTCGTTTGCAACCCTTTTTGACTCCTGCATGTACTCTTATGTACGTACTGTGGTGTGCGAACATATCAACACACACCCAGGTCAACATTCCAGACACAGTGACAGGACAGCAGCACACATATATTGAATTAGCCTGTGTGGCGATGATATAGACCGAACCAGTACACTCGTTGTCATTGGTGGTTTCAAAGGCCTTAATAACATTAACGTTTATATAACTATCAGTATGTAACAATGAGTATGTATCACCATCACGCCTACTGGCGTCTTGTAGGGCAACAACAAATTGATTCCACTTTGCTCGGTCGGTGGCCATCCTTCGTACAGTGCCCCAACTCTGGTTCATTCTATGCATCTCAGCCTCCACAGTCCTCCGCCAGGTTGTTTTTGGTCGGCCTCTCTTTCGTTTTCCTTCAGGGGTCCAACATGCTTACATTAAGACATTGAAAAAGCTCAATCAACGTTTCGCAGAGTTCGGCCGCACAAGAATCCAGCAGACCTGCTTCTCCTTCACGACAATGCGCGACCTCACAGAAGTCTGGCATCACGGGAAGCAATCACCAAATTGGGTTGGACTGTACTACCCCATCCACCCTATAGTCCGGATTTGGCACCCTCTGATTTTCATCTATTTGGTCCACTTAAAGATGCACTCCGTGGGACAAGGTTTGAAGATCTTGAAGGAGTGATTCATGCGGCAAAGAAATGGCTACATGATCAAGACAAAATCTGGTACGGGCTAAGAATACATGCACTTGTTTCGCGCTGGCATAAAGCCGTACAAATTGATGGGGATTATATTGAGTAATACCGATGTTTACATGACATATCCATGTATATTGTGTATAAATTTCATGCTTTTTGAATAAACAGATCCTGAGAAAAACGATGTGGTGCATTACTTTCTGAACGCCCCTCGTAAAAACCATGTCATTAGTGAAATATACAAATTAATGTGGGAATCACCAACTAGCCGTGACAGAAACCTCATTAATCATAATGACCAACGGCAGATGGAACATTCTCTGCAAGATGTAAAAGTAAGAAGAGGCGCAGACGTGGGAGGTGATCACCACCTAATACTAGCAAGAATAAAGATGAAGATCAGTAATTCAGCGCCAAAACATAACAAAACATACAAGACTTAACATCAGTAAATTGATGAACTCCAAGGTACGAATGTGTATCTGATATAAAGAAGCGTTATCAAACTGTCAAGAGTCAGGAAGAGACAGCAGTTCAATATGTTGATTGGAAATTCAGTACAATTTCAACAATATAAAAAGAAAGCAAAGCTAGAGTCCAGGAAAGGAAGATACAAGATTGGATAACTCCAGAAACGTAAAAAATCATTGGGATGAGAAAAGGCTTCAACAGAACAAAATAGAAGCAAAGTCCCCTAACCTAAAGGAAATATAAAGTGAACAGTACAGTGTTGCGACGATTGTTGCAACGTTTTTCGTCTATGTATTTATTTTCTAATGCATGGGAAATAACTCATGTATTGTAGTCACTTTATTTTATACTAGTTGTCTAATCGTGTGACGATGGTTGCCGATAGTTTGTGTGAACGATTTTGAGTCATCTCCATATACGGAGCGCTCAGGTCGTCAGTTCTTATAAACAGTTGACAATCGCAATGTTTCAAGATTCATTTCCTTATTAGGCTCGAATCTGTACGATTGTTCTCCAGAATATTCTTTGGTTCGTAAGTTGGCTGAACACGGTTCGAGTCGCGCTTGTCTGCGCATGTCTGGTCTTGATCGCTTTTTTGCACGAGTTCCGCCCCGACATTCAGAGAGTGTGGCAGATACGTGAGAAGCAAGACGCGTTTGGTTTGCCAGCGTCTGTGCTTAAACTGTTCAGGAAATAATGTCCTATTCATATTGTTCCTTCGGAGATGATATATCTGTGGTGATTCTTAGGGCTTGGAAGCCTGTGAGTTATATGTTTATTTCCTGAAGTAAAGGTAATGACATTTTTTGACATTTATTGATATCTTTCGAGATTGACATTTTGTTTGTAGCCCGATTATAGGCGGGTCTACGCTATGAGAAGTTTTTCGTCAGCTCACGAGTCATGTTCGCTGTTACTGCATCGATGGATGCATGTCTTAAGAACTATCTGCCTGCTAAACTTTACTGCTTGTTCCAGATTTGATATCTTGGATAACTAAAGGAATTTGGAGGATTTTTGAGGACATTATTGGTACACTTCAGAAGACGTCCCTGTCTTGCTGAGGTTAGATTTAGGAGAGAGGATTTGATCTCCTATCATATTGATATCTTCCAGCTGTTATAGAAAGGGATGGAGATTTCCGCCTGAATACATTTACAGCTCTATGATGTACTGACTATGTTGCTGTAACAATGACTGTTTGATTGTACCTATGATGTACCTACTTGTTTATGTCTACGCATTTTCGTCAACGTGGCGTCTTCATTAAATAATATAAACGTCACAAGGATTTTATCACATTCATTGACTCCATACGTCGTGATTTGGTGTGGCGTTCCTGTTGGAACTGTACCTGTATGACTGTGCAACTATTTTACACATGTACACCAGTCCTAAATCTACACCATACTTTAAGTGCCAGCACTACCTGCCCTTGGCAACAGAAGTTATATCATCACACAGCATTCGGACCTTCTACATACAGTCATCTAATTAAGGAAATATAAAGTGAACAGTACAGTCATCTAATTAGGGAAATATAAAGTGAACAGTACAGTCATCTAATTAGGGAATATAACGTCAAACCGTTACTGGCATAAAAGAAATTAATAGATGTCATGAGTGTTGGAGTAGTTTATGTCTGAGTTTAGACAGAGTATGAATGGGTTGTGTGAAAGTAGATATGGATAGAGTCACTAATGCAAAATCTAGAGTGAGGAATCGCCGCATCTGGAGAGAAGAGATATGTAGCTAGGTATTTAATGTCTTCTAACAGCCACACTCGAGACAATGGTTAGCATGTCATGCACCTCATACGTCTTCTCTGCTAAATATGTTAATCTATTACAGTAGGACAACACAAGTTAACATCAAGCGTATATATATATATATATATATATATATATATATATATATATATATATATATATATATATATATATATATATATATATATATATATATATATACTTACTTACTTAGTCGTTCCCCTTCTACCGTGAGGTGTAGAGGTTTGGAAGAGAGAGCGCCAGACTATCCTATCGGCTGTCTTCCTCCTGGCCTGGTTCCATTCTAGTCCTCGATCCTTCAGAGATTGTCTAATGTTGTCCCCCCAGCGGACTCTGGGTCGTCCTCGGGGTCTGGATCCTTGGCTCTTTGTTTCCCATGCTTGTCGTGGTATCCGATCTTCTCCCATTCTGCAGACATGGCCAAACCATCTTAATTGGGACTGTTCTACTTGGGTCTGCAGGGGGTAGGATTTAAGGCCTTGACGTATCGTCTGGTTGCGTACCATGTCTCTTCTTGTTACTTCAACCACCTTCCTCAGATACCTCATTTCTGAGGTTTGGATCTGGCTTTTACGGGTTGTAGTCATTGCCCATGACTCGCATCCGTATGTCAAGACTGGGACATAGGTGGAGCGGTATACAGCCATCTTCGTTTTCTTACCAACCTCTCTCTTGCTGAGGAATCCTCGATTTATGGCCTGAAAAAGTCTCCCAGCTGCTGCTTTTCGAGTGGCCAACTCTTCTTTGATGCCTCCCTTTCGGTCTATAATAGCTCCGAGGTATTTAAAGTGGTCGACCTGCTCCAGGACCTATATATATATATATATATATATATATATATATATATATATATATATATATATATATATATATATATATATATATATATATATATATATATATATATATATATATATATATATATATATATATACACTGTGAGCTGTCCAAATAAGTGAACGAATTCCTAACACAGTACAACTGGTATTCGCTCTGGCGCAGATATCACTTTGAAGGAAGAAAATTTTCTACAGACAACGGCAAGAAGAGTTAGAGACGCCTTTCATATAGTCAAATTTAGTAACGGGTGTTCAAGCGGGTGGTGTGCTTGTACATTGGAGCAGCGTAATAACGACTTAGGACCTCGGGAATTTGTCTCCCTAACGTCTCCTGATAAAAGAAAGTTGCACACAGTTACGCCGTGTTTCTGCGCGCAGGCGTAGGCGTTATCGAGGACTGTAGCTGTGTGCAGGACAGTCTAACACGGTAACACACTGTTTCAAAGTGTTAGTGAACAGCCTACCATTTCTACTGTAATAGGATGGAATTTTCTTGTGTGAAGTAGAAGCGTTTGACGGGAAATCGTACTGCTAACTGTGGAGGGTTTCTGCTGGAAGTTCGCTAGTGTTTGCCGACTAGATCGGTTGCATATGTGTGTAGGTCTTACGGGTGATTTTTCTCTTGTATTATATATTGAATATATTGAAAAGTTTAGTGACCAAATATGCATCGTACTGACAAACATGAATGAATACGGGCAAGAACATACATGACATCAGTTGTGATGAATCCAAGCCGTGAGGTGGATGGGTCCACATAATATGGTTGACGTTTATTAATGATAATTGATAACGACATCATCGAAATAATGGCATAGCGTAATATAGATACTTCGTTCTGACCTTCAATAGTCACGTCTCATCAAAACATTTCTGGCCGCTGTACTAGGGGTGCATACGAACGATGATCACCCAAGTAATGTGGGTCGGACAATGTAAACGCGGAATTATATCATAGAATACTTCTTAGGTTGTCACAAACCTCTCACTAGGTTCTGGATCATCTTATACATTATCATAGTAATTGTTGCGGCCTTCGAATAATATAAAATGCCAGCGATAGCTCAAATTCCACAGTATCTCAGGAGCTTACATATAATACGTCCTTCCTCGAAGACTACAAATCACGAAAGGCCAAGAATCTTAACCGTTTTTTTCATACATTAGTGCAGAACGCATCACGTCATAAACAACCTATGACGTATTAAATATATCGTGTTCAATATAAGTAAAAACCCATGCAAACACATGACTAACCACAGAGAGACATATTACCTCGTATTTTAATTGGTAATAGCTTATGTGTGGTTAAGATACACATTACATAAACATACATTATATTCTGCCTTAACAGCAGGCTCAACACGGTATCCGTCATAAGATATTATATTCCAAGTTAAACGTGACCCTAGTTTAATGAGAACCGACACTATATGTATTTAATCCTGTGATTGAAAGGCGTGTATTTCGGGATGAGTATCGGAGTTTTATACATATATATATATATATATATATATCTATATATCTATATATCTATATATCTATATATATATATATATATATATATATATATATATATATATATATATATATATATATATATATATATATATATAAGTTTCATGAGTGATTTTGTTGTCCGTCTAGACAGACTTTGAAAAGGTACAATGTGACTGCAAAAACTTGTAAGATGGTTGACAAAGAAGCCCGAGTTAGAGTTGTATTATGAAGGTGGACCTGGCAGTAGTTGCATATCTCACTGTTTAGATTATTACAATGGAGTCTTGAAGCCTTGTTTAAATATGATGGTACATGTTATTAAATATTTGTATCGTGGTTGCCTGCTGATTGGTTTTTAATACAGTTAACACTGTATATGTGTAAATGTTACGGTTCGCCAGAGTTGTATGTGTGATTATTCGCCAAGAACTTACGACATTCGCAACATTCTAACATTGATAACAGCTTTCAGTATGGCTCTCACAATATACCAGTGATTCATGACCCGTACTGTAATATCAACTTTAAATGTCAACAACACTCTGGCGCACGTAACTCACACGATATAGTGACACTCTGGCTATCAGTCGAAAGCCAGCATTCTCGATTCTAGACTGGGGCACGATCACATGAAAGGCTGAAGGCCGCTTTCCTGTGCGTCCGGCTTCTCTCTGAATCAAAGACTGAAAGAGTTCTGCCACTACCCACAAGAAAGGAGAAAATGAAAAGATCTTAAACTTAAAGCCAATACCCACGTGCAACGAGGTGGAATTTAGCCTGTCTAACGTAAGAGCGACATGACTACGTCCAGAAATGAAGCTGAAGGAGCTAATACGAAGAAAAAAATGGGACTAGACAAAATAGAGACTTAGACAGAGGCAGGCCACTCAGCTAATAGTGACTGCGATTCACATTCAATTTTTGACAACAGACAACCATGCAAGTTAGGCAAGAAGAGGCAGCACTGAGGAATGAACAATCACGGTACACAAAGTAACTATAGCAACCATTGAATGCAACATGTTAACTATTCAATCAATCAATACCCTTTAGCTCCCCAAGGAGCATAGGCCTTCAACAAACACACGCCAAGTCTTCCTGTCCTGTGCCATCCGCTCAAGTTCTTTCCATGTTTTCCTCATCATTTTCACCTCTGTTTCCAGTTCTCTTCTCCATGTGTTTTTTGGTCTACCTCTCTATCCCTGAGGATTCCAGAACAAGGACTGCCTTGTAATGCTATCAACAGGTTTCCTCAATATGTTTCCTATCCATCGCCAGCGTCTTCTTCTCTTCTCTTGTTCCACTGACACCTGTCTGGTTCTTGTTTTCAATTCCACATTTGTGTTAACCATTGCCTTGTAAATAAATGAAAGAAAGGAAAATATGTCATGTGTTGCTGGCGTGATGCTTGTCTATTCTTGGAAGACAATATGGGTCACCAATCAGAAAATAAAAGCACTCTGGAAACTCGATCGATAATGCTACGACAGTTTACTATGGAGGATACAACCATGTCGTAGATTTTTGATAGGGGAATTTAGACTTGGGTTGGTCCCTTCTGAATAGATTAGAATAAGCGATAGCAACAGTGCGAGATAATAATAGAAATGGATTTCCACGAGACAGATGGAGAAATTAATAGAGTCTGTCCCTGAAATCGAGCATCTTCTCTCTTTCAGCCTATATTCTACCACAGATCTAGAGAAGTCAGACAGTCTATCATAATATATATATATATATATATATATATATATATATATATATATATATATATATATATATATATATATATATATATATATATATATATATATATATATATATATATATATATATATATATCCACTCACATAAACGCACACATAAGTGACGACAGTTAGACGCACAGACGTGGAAAAAACTATAACAAGGAAATATAGATATTTTGGAACGAGCTGACCGACACGCTTGAATAAAGTTTATGTAAATTTATTAACATGAGGAAAAATTTACCACAACACATAAATGTTAACATCAAGCATAGAAAATACATATAAGGTAATGAATTACTACAAGTAAAGTAGACCCATAGGCGTAATCTTTTCTCTCGATGTTTAGCCCACGATCCTGTTAAAAGAAAAGTGATAGCCCCAAAGAGTCACGGATATATACACTATAGTCTCAGATTTCTCTCTGAAAGTATGAACAGAGTTGATACATTAATATATTCTAAAAGAAGATATCGAAATAACAACAACAAAAAAACTTGCGTAGGTATAATCTTTTCCCTCGATGTATAGCCCACTATCCTGTTAGAAGATGAGTGATAGCCCCAAAGAGTCACGAATATATACGCTATAGTCTATTCTTCTTCTTATTTGATCCTTAGCCGCCCGCCGTCAAAGCAGTCAGTGGCCATTACGCCTGGTGGCGTCTTGTAGGGCAACAACAAATTGATTCCACTTTGCTCGGTCGGCGGCCATCCTTCGTACAGTGCCCCAACTCTGGTTCATTCTTTGCATCTCAGCTTCCACAGTACTCTGCCAAGTTGTTTTTGGTCGGCCTCTCTTTCGTTTTCCTTCAGGGGTCCATAGCATAGCTGCTCTTGTAAGTTCCCTTTATAGGTATGATCAGACTTAGATACTCTAATCTATTCTAAGAGAGGAAAAACCTGCATTTGCCACAATTTGCATAAATGAAATTACAAAGTGGGTACACAAATCATATCATAAGAGAATCACTCAGTCTACTTTCACTCGGTTCTTTCAGCAGGGATCCCTGTCTCACTTTCTTACCTACTGTCTGTATGGGGTTTGCCGTCTGGCGCACTTTATGACACACACAACTTTAATCTGTCTTTCTTTTGATGAAGCGGATACCCAGCTCTACAGATCTTGGTTTCCTCCAATGGGTCCGGGGAGCGTCCTCTTCATGCGATAGCTTTCTTTACAGATTTAAGTTAGTGTCAATTTACTCAGTTCAGGTAAGAATTAGATTTAAGCAGGCACACAGTGTCAGAATCATGAGGTCTCCCTTATTTAGGAAGATGACCGGTTGGTAAATTCTCTCAAAAGATAATTATTGGTCACACCACAATTAGTCAAAATGTCGGAATGTTAATTTTTTTTTTTTTAATTTTTCTCGCCACAGGGCTGCATGTACATGAGAGTTTGTGAAGAAATATAATCTGGCTCAATAGGCCCAGTATAGGCATTTAGTCTTTAAAACCGTTAGTGAGATTTGTACTCTGTCTATTTCTGGAGGCACACGCACTGCCAGACAGGTGTTAACTTGTAAACCCACGTGGTTAAAGATAAAAATATTTCTTCTCTCAGCTGTACTAAAACGCTGGTAAAAGTTTGGCTGACCCAAAACTGTAAAGGAAGAGAAAAGTACAAAATACTTAACCACAATATTATACACACCTCCTATCCTCGCGAAAAATATAATATTCATAAAAACAAATCATCATGAATTAGAAATACATACGTATTTCGTCAATACTCAATGATGAATCAGTGCAGTTATAAGTTAGTTACACTATACTCGGACTGGTTACTAGCAATTTAATTAAATTTAATTAACAGTTGCATGAGTTTAAGCTAGAAATAATAATTTATTCTGCTTTCCGCTGTAACGTAGTAACTAGAGAATATAACAGACTTATAATTTAATGCCTCTGTACAGAAATCTATCTAGTGAAAATAAAATGGACGATTTGCCACTTAAATCACTCACAAAATACTAGATATAATATTACCTCCAAACAGAACTACGGCTATCACCACGACTAGAATTATTCACTAGATAGGTATCCTAGAAGCTCGGCAAAATTTGACGAGAAAACTCAGAACCTCTCTATACAAGCTTATTTCTCTAGCATGAGCGATCCGTCTACTGCAACTTAGGAGTACTGAATGCCTGAAGTCTAACCAATGGGGTTTATTTTATGAAAAGAAATGATTTCCTAATTCTCGAAACCCCGAAATAGCGTCACGTCTTAACACTTCACATTAAACTCAGACGACGGCGCTGAAACTGCCAGATGCGTTTCACACTTGCAGCTACCTATGGTCATTTCTGAGCGATGCAGGTTGGCGCCTTTCACACCCATCACCGAGATACGTAACCGTAGAAGCTACGTGTCATATGAAAATGTTAGACCGTCTGCCGTCCCAAGTCTGTCGACACGAATTTCACACTATTCGGTCTCCTCTCGAACTTAGCTTAACAACAATAAAAATGCGTTGCTACACAAGAAAAGAGACAGGCGAAGGTATGAATGGGAGAGTAATATTTTTCACAATCAGACGAATGCGACATAAAGGATAAAAGAGCGATATATAGGTAGAAGACAAGGGTAGAATAAAGAAAAGATATAGCAATTTATTAATCATAAATCTCTCTGCGACAAACCGTACGAAGTGCAGGTTAGGATTAGGGACCGTATAAGTGCAGGCAGTGTCAGAACTTAACGAATATGGTTTTATTTTACAAAGGATGACTTCCGTTATATTTCTGCCAAAGGCAAAAATGGATGGAATAAGTACTTTTGGAGGAATGTGCTAGTAAAAGTGTTAGTACAACGAACGATGTTGTATTTTTCCTGATTAAAATTTTATATAAAATAAATATCAGAATAAATTTCGGAAAACGACACATGGAGAAAGCATAACTGGCGGAGAATAGAAGAATGTAACACAAAATGTTCTAGATAGAAAAGGTTGAGCTGCTTGAAGCAGACGTTTGGAATACCACTCACACAGTTTCACATTGAAATGTATAAACCAGAAACTGTCACAGAGTTACCAACCCTTGGTCTCCCATACGGTGGATGTGAGCATATAAAAAGAGATAGCAGAAATTGAAAACTACACATGCACATCATAAAGACAGAAGAACGGAGGCTAGAGAGAAGCTTGTCAAGGCTAAAACCTTTACCATCTAATGCCTGGCCGCACAATCTCCATCAAATCTGGTCGTTTCTGAACTTTATAATTATGCTAAGAGCGTATGTAGAATTACTGTACATATTTGTGACATTAATATAACTGTTTAATTCAGGAATTTAGTTGGTTGATATACGTAGTTAGGATATGAATGTACCATGCATAATATTTGTATTAAACAGTATGATTGCTGAAGATGGAAACCGACAATATAACCAACAGTGACTCAGTGGAGTCCTGTCAACAGTCTTTATCTGGATTAATTTAAGCCTGCAAAAAGTTACAGTATTTTTCAGGGCCGACTTGGCATTCCATATGTGAAAGGCAAATATAACATCATTCCTATAAATAAACTGTATTAAATTTATGTATTATATTATTTTAGAAATTGTTTTGCAGATAGACAGCCATCTTGTCTCGCTTTCGCTAATCGTGCTAAGCCATTTAGCATTCATATACAGACACACATCTGAAACACACTCATCGTTAGCACAACTAGACTTGTGGGCTTTACAACCAAAAGCTAGCTACTTGTCTATAATTGTCCGCAGGTTCATATGTGTCATCACAAAACAGAAGCGTCAGACTCCAGAACAATAATTGCACCCTGAAGAAACCCAGGAGCATCAGATATCGTATGTTGTAATTCTGCCTTAGTTCACAACAGTGTTTGTGGGACTGGAGCTAGACGTCAATTAACATTGAGTACATTCGTACTGAGGACTGGAGCTAGACTTTAATTAACATTGTGTACATTCATACTGAGGACTGGAGCTAGACTTCAGTTAACATTGTGTACATTCATACTGAGGACTGGAGCTAGACTTTAATTAACATTGTGTACATTCATACTGAGGACTGGAGCTAGACTTTAATTAACATTGTGTACATTCATACTGCACAGCGGATTGATCAACCGCTTGCTTGTCACATTGATTACGGAAACAACAATTAATATTCTGTTGTACCAATAAACGTCTTTAGGCGTAACGGAACAACGGATAATTTCTTGTTGCCCTAAGACGCCGCAAGGCGTAATGGCCACTGACTGCTTGGTCGGTCTTTGGCTAAGGACGGAAGAAGAAGAAGAAGAATATTCATACTGAGGACTGGAGCTAGACTTTAATTAACATTGTGTACATTCATACTGAGGACTGGAGCTAGATTTTAATTAACATTGTGTATATTCATACTGAGGACTGGAGATAGACTTCAAATAACATTGTGTACATTCATACTGAGGACTGGAGCTAGACTTCAATTAACATTGTGTACATTCATGCTGAGGACTGGAGCTAGACTTTAATTAACATTGTGTACATTCATACTAAGGACTGGAGCTAGACTTTAATTAACATTATGTACATTCATACTGAGGACTGGAGCTAGACTTTAATTAACATTGTGTACATTCATACTGAGGACTGGAGCTAGACTTTAATTAACATTGTGTACATTCATACTGAGGACTGGAGCTAGACTTCAATTAACATTGTGTACATTCATACTGAGGACTGGAGCTAGACTTCAATTAACATTGTGTACATTTATACTGAGGACGAGCTAGACTTTAATTAACATTGTGTACATTCATACTGATGACTGGAGCTAGACTTCAATTAACATTGTGTACATTCATACTGAGGACCGGCACAGATTCGATGTTAATTATTTCTGTAGCCAATTCATGCAACCAAGTGTGAGAACTAATCAATGACTGTTAATGATGAGTCATGTTAGAACTAATCAATGACTGTTAATGATGAGTCATGTAACCTAGTGTGAGAAGTAATCAATGACTGTTAATGATGAGTAACGCAACCAAGTGTGAGAACTAATCTTACTTACTTACTTAGTCGTTCCCCTTTTACCGTGAGGTGTAGACGTGAGAACTAATCAATTACTGTTAATGATGAGTCATGTAACCACGTGTCAGAACTAATCAATGACTGTTAATGATGAGTCATGTAACCAAGTGTGAGAACTAATCATTGACTGTTAATAATGAGTCATGTAACCAATGTGAGAACGAATCAATGACTGTTAATGATGAGTCATGTAACTACGTGTGAGAACTAATCAATGACTGTTAATGATGAGTCATGTAACTACGTGTGAGAACTAATCAATGACTGTTAATGATGAGTCATGCACCCAAGTGTGAGAATTAATCAATGACTGTTAATGATAAGTAGTCATGCAACCAAGTGTGAGAACTAATCAATGACTGTTAATGATGAGTCATGTAAGCAAGTCTGAGAACTAATCAATGACTGTTAATGATGAGTCATGTAACCAAGTATGAGAACTAATCAATGTGTACATTTATACTGAGGACTGGAGCTAGACTTCAATTAACATTGTGTACATTTATACTGAGGACTGGAGCTAGACTTCAATTAACATTGTGTACATTCATACTGAGGACTGGCACAGATTCGATGTTAATTATTTCTGTAGCCAATTCATGCAACCAAGTGTGAGAACTAATCAATGACTTAATGATGAGTCATGTAAGAACTAATCAATGACTGTTAATGATGAGTCATGTAACCAAGTGTGAGAAGTAATCAATGACTGTTAATGATGAGTCACGTAACCAAGTGTGAGAACTAATCTTACTTACTTACTTAGACGTTCCCCTTCTACCGTGAGGTGTAGACGTGAGAACTAATCAATGACTGTTAATGATGAGTCATGTAACCACGTGTCAGAACTAATCAATGACTGTTAATGATGAGTCATGTAACCAAGTGTGAGAACTAATCATTGACTGTTAATGATGAGTCATGTAAATACGTGTGAGAACTAATCAATGACTGTTAATGATGAGTCATGTAACTTAGTGTGAGAACTAACGAGTGACTGTTAATAATGAGTCATGTAACCAATGTAAGAACTAATCAATGACTGTTAATGATGAGTCATGTAACCACGTGTGAGAACTAATCAATGACTGTTAATGATGAGTATTCATGCAACCAAGTGTGAGAACTAATCAATGACTGTTAATGATGAGTCATGTAAGCAAGTCTGAGAACTAATCAATGACTGTTAATGATGAGTCATGTAACCAAGTGTGAGAAGTAATCAATGACTGTTAATGATGAGTCATGTAACCAAGTGTGAGAACTAATCAATGACGGTTAATGATGAGTCATGCAACCAAGTGTGAGAACTAATCAATGACTGTTAAAGAAGAGTCATGCAACCAAGTGTGAGAACTAATCAATGACTGTTAATGATGAGTCATGCAACCAAGTGTGAGAACTAATCAATGACTGTTAATGAAGAGTCATGCAACCAAGTGTGAGAACTAATCAATGACTGTTAATGATGAGTCATGTAACCAATTATGAGAACTAATCAATGACTGCTAAAAATGAGTCTTGTAACCACGTGTGAGAACTAATCAATAACTGTTAATGATGAGTCATGCAACCAAGAGGGAGAACTATACAATGACTGCTAAAAATGAGTCATGTAACAACGTGTGAGAATTAATCAATAACTGTTAATGATGAGTCATGCAACCAAGTGTGAGAACTAATCAATGACTGTTAATGATGAGTCATGTAACCACGTGTGAGAACTAATCAATGACGGTTAATGATGAGTCATTTAACCACGTGTGAGAACTAATCAATGAATGTTAATGATGAGTCATGTAACCAAGTGTGAGAACTAATCAATGACTGTTAATAATGAGTCATGTAACCACGTGTGAGAACTAATCAATGACTGTAAATGATGAACAGCGACGTGTATTGGATTGGCTAAGAGATTAAAGTGAAATGAACTTTTGCAGAACTTTCCAATTACTTGGAAGACTCATGACATACTTTTATTTTAAGTTAATTACTTAGAAATTCACCATCATCCAAATTTCGTAAAATACTTATCCATTGAGTTCCATTATCCAACTTTCACCATTCAGCACAAAGAAAGAAGCATAGATGTAAATAATAAATTTGTATTCAGCTGACTTATTAATTGTATTTTGTTGAGGTTAAATTTTGTTCTGAATTGTTTGATTATCACATTTAGTTACTTAGCGGACGTGGCACCTTAGACTCTGATTTTAATTTGAAACTATCTGAAGTAGAGACCTCCACAGCCGTGACTAGCCTGTGACACCAGCGTTCTTCTCCAACACTGGGATTTCACACTTTCTAGACAGAAGACTGTTTATGCTCTACTACAGTACTAACACTACACTTTAAAAACCGTTCGCTACAGTGGAAAATGGGATGCAAACAACATTATATTAGTTAGATACAAGAGTGGACATCTCGTTACCACAGAACAGGGCAAGAAGCAAAGTGCGCCGAAAATTTCAGATAAACACTAAATAAAACACCTCCAAAGTCACAACTGAACATTCCAGATGATAAAAATGTTCTAGATATAAATATAGAATTTCCACGTAGGGAAGAAATCATCACAGCTATTACACGGTGTAGTGGTCGTTTCTTGGTTTTACATTGAGAGATACTCTTGAAGTTGTAGGAGACCTTTACACATTGAAGTAATCTCAGTTTATGTGATGGCTGACGTAATTACAATCAGCTTTGGTCGGGCTTACAAAAATGGCCAACAAACCTCAAGAATCGCGAATGACATAATCGTGGATTGAAGGTTAATTCATAAAGTTCAACTGTCAAGGTATTAGCCTGAAGTCGGGATCTTCATTCTTATAAATCACATTTATTGTAGACGAACAACAGACGAGCATGGACGTGATCAAAGACATCATCATAATAATACATATCAGAATCTCAGGACATCATGGTTAAAAATGCAGGAATGTTCATGAACGATCAGATAGTTATGATCATCAAGTGAATCCTCTAACCGTTGACCTTTTTTTTTAAGGTTATAGATAATTGGTATGTTCCATACTTTAAAATACTATTATAAATATTTCACCCCTTTCACATGGCCTCATCAATAATAAAATCTGGAACCTCCGAACATTTATAGTGAAGGTATCCTGGTGTATATAAATATTTAAGTTATGTCTTTTGACTTACCTCACCTTCTTGCATCTTGGTAGTTACGTTTCTGTAACAACGATTCCTTTACAAGATATATATATATAATATATATACATATATATATATATATATATATATATATATATATATATATATATATATATATATATATATGTGATGGCCCCACCCCCACTTCAGTTCAAGGCATGTTTGTCCCCCACATATTTTCGTTGTGCGCGAAGCAATGCTGGGGATGTGAAAATTCTAACGAGATAGAAAATATATTAATTAGGCCACAATAACGCCTAAATATTAATTGTGGTGTATAGTTGTGAGTTATATTTGAGATTCGTGTGTTATATTAAATAGCTGTAGGTTTTATTTGTGTTTTCGCTATTCCTAAGCGATAATCGCGTGTGATATTTAAGTAGTCAAGATTAATACGCCTAGGCAGTAAAGTGAGTGATTAGCCTAGTGCCTATAAAAAGAGATAGCGAGCTACCAGCGGACCTTTCCTAGTGTCAGCCACCAGAGAGAACAGACGACAGAGCCAAACTGTAAATGCCTTGAGCACGTGAGTTAATTTAAATTAGAATTAATTTTATATAATTCTAGAATTATATTCAGCACGAGTCTGTTTTAATGTTTAGTGAAATAGATAGATGTGTTTCCAAAGGAAATGTCTTTTTTAGGACATTATGATTTAGTCTTGAAGAATGATAGATGAGTGAAAATAATGTTTGATAGGTTTTTATTAGGCACGCAAAGCCTAAATCCAGATGTGAGAATTTAGTATCAAGTATTTCATCCATCAGACCGGGCAAATTTAGTAGGAGAGTATTTTATACATGAAACTGGACAGAAATGTTATCAGAAAGGCAGATATAGTATGAAGCTATTTCACGGGAATGTAGATAAGATTAACAATAGCAAGATTGTAGCCACGTGGCGAGGACTGTATAAAAAGCGGCGAATAACACGCCCCGCGTGGTAAACCTATAATGTTACGCCATGTGACACGTTGTGTATTTAGTTCCAGTTTGGTTTAAGTCGAGAATAATTATATTTTATTTTTCTAATGTAAAAGTAATTGAGTGTATTTCACGATAGCCTACTTATCATAATTCTACTGTATATATTTAATGGGTTACTGTGAGGTGAGAATATGTATTTAGATTTCTAGAGAGCGCGAGGCCACTCCTTTGTTGAGACATGTGTTTCTCTGGTTTGCTCCCCGGCGGAGCATGGAAACACCAATGTGGCTGGTGTCTATCACAAGCCGACAAGAAGCATTTTTATGCTATGGCAGTGATTTGTTTCGGTAACGATGTGTTTCGTGTGATGAGATTCTCAGTCGCACCAGTCGTCACATACGACATGCTTCCGAATGCAGTAACGAATATTGAGATAGACCAGTTGTGAGGTGGTGGTTTATTCTCGTTATTGAGAGTATTTGTTGTACATACAGTTGAATATTATTCTATGTCCATTTTATGATTATTTAATTATGGTTATGTGAGGAATGGTTGTGAGAGCACGTGGGCTCACTTCAAGGTATATATTTCTCTTCTCCGCTCCTGAGGGAGCATGGGGCCAACAGTGTGGTTTGCCTCCATATTAAGTATTCATATGCTAGGGCAGTAGTGTTTCGGTAGCAACCTGTGTTACATGGTGAGATTGCCAGCCCCACGCACAACACCTTACTAGTCTCATTTGGACGACATGCATGTGTGTGTGTGTGTGATAGCTGAGTGTGTGCTCTTGCAGTAGTGGTTTCCGTAGCAACCTGTGTTACATGGTGAGATTGCCAGCCCCACGCACAACACCTTACTAGTCGCATTGGATGACACACATGAGTGTGTGTGTGTGTGTGTGATAGTTGAGTGTGTCAGGTGGCGGCGTAGGACAGTTTGACAGGTGAGAGCGTGGTGTTTCTCATTCAGTATTATATTATGATTTTAACTATTCTGTGCTTTGTTTGCTTCTTCAGATTAGCATCGGGCACTGTTGGGTGTTTTGTTTTGTTTTGTTGGGTTTTGTGATGTTCGCTAGTTTATTTGTTTAATGTTTGCTTTGTCACTGAATGGGCTGTAAAAATAAATATAGCCCCTGCCTCTAGAATCAAGAGTTTTATTGTTGTTCGGGTCGGTGCGAGTGTGACAAGAGAGTGAGATCACATATCACAGCATAATCATCATCATCATCTCGCCCACCCTACCACAATTGGCGTCGTCGGCAGGATAAGGCAGACAGTGACACCGAGCAAACAGCGAACGAACAAATATAGTAAACACCCAGCAGTGCGGTCTTGCAGCAAGATGGCATCGATCAATGCGCCTGTGAAGATATTGTATGTGAAGGTGCCAGACATAAGGCTATTTAGTGGAGAGAGAAGTCCCACTTGGCAAGAGTTTGTGGAAGAGGTAGAGGCCGTGTGGAAGATGGGGTCCTTTAGTGCGATAGACAAAGTAGATTTAATCTGGAACAACGTTACACCATGGGTCGCTAGGGAGTTGCGGATACATGGCGGAGCCAAGGCCAGCCCTGAGCAGTTACTGGAAATTGTCAAAAAAGCCTATAGCGAGAAACCACAAGTCAGTGAGGTGAACAGGAATTTCCCTTGGGAATATGCTGTTTATGGTGAAAGTAAAAAGCCTGAGACACGGGTCCAGATAGCAAGTGCAGAAGTTAAGAAGGAGGAGGAGGCACTCAGGGCAGAATTATCCTTCCTAAAGTCCCAGATAGCACAGATGTCAGAGTCCAGTTCGCCAGCACAAGAGGAGGTGCAGAGAAAGAGAGCACCATGCCAGCCGCGGGAACAGCCAACGCAAGACAAGGAGGTGTGTCCGCGGGAACAGCCAAAGCGCGACGAGGAGGTGCATGTTCTGGTATGTGAGAGTCAAGCTGTTGTTAACGAAAGCAGTGAGCTGACAGTACCGACCAGCGCAGCTGCACCGACAAGGCGAAAAGGAGTTTGCAAGTGGTACAGTGTCCGCAGGGGATGGGGATTCATCACGCCAGATGATGGAGGTATTGATGTATTCGTACATCAGACCAAGATCTACAGAAAGGGATTCCGGAGTCTGGCGAGAAATGAGAGAGTAGAGTTTGACAGCAAACAATCGGTCCAGGGCATGGAAGCAATTTATGTATGCGGCATTGGCGGTCAAGAGTGTAAGGGCAGCAGAAAGCGACCCATGGCACAGAGGAAGCCCAGAAAGATAAGATGCTACAATTGTGGAGACTTGTCAGACCACATGGCAGCCAAGTGCCCTCAAGGCCCGCTTCCGAAGAGATGTTTTCATTGCAAGTCAACTGAACATTTGATAGCCGCCTGTCCCTCAAAGAGCTCTTTCCCGAGACGTGCTACCGCAACCAGGTTTCCTTCCGGGTGCAAGCCAAGAGATGACCGTGTCAACTGTCACCCTAAGGGAGCCGAGAAGATTGGTAGTCGGTTAGGGGAGGAAACTCGTCTTAAGCAGACAGGAGGGAGTGCAAGTCAAGGTTCAGAGGAGGAGACACATGAAAAGCAGACTGTGGGGAATGTAAGCCACCGTCCACACAAAACGAGTGTCAAGCACGTCAGAAGCAATCCCCCTACAGATTCGACAGCTACAAGCACTGACAGGCAGACGTCACGGGCAGGCAGCGACGCGGCACCGGTGAGCGAGTCTTCAAGACCACAGCAACTGACAGCCCGGCAGCGTACAACTGGAGACATGACGACCAAGAGTGTCTCCAGCCAAGTTGTACCGAATACAGAATCTGAGCCCAAAGCATCGCCGCAGAGAAAGAGTCATACGCAGCACCAACGATCTAAGAGGCTACGATCGAAGCGCCAGAGGTGGTGATGTTGTCGGGACGACAACAAAATCAGGAGGGAGATATGTGATGGGCCCGGGAAGACGCCCCTGAGGCCCCACCCCCACTTCAGTTCAAGGCATGTTTGTCCCCCACATATTTTCGTTGTGCGCGAAGCATGCTGGGATGTGAAAATTCTAACGAGATAGAAAATATATTAATTAGGCCACAATAACGCCTAAATATTAATTGTGGTGTATAGTTGTGAGTTATATTTGAGATTCGTGTGTTATATTAAATAGCTGTAAGTTTTATTTGTGTTTTCGCTATTCCTAAGCGATAATCGCGTGTGATATTTAAGTAGTCAAGATTAATACGCCTAGCGCAGTAAAGTGAGTGATTAGCCTAGTGCCTATAAAAAGAGATAGCGAGCTACCAGCGGACCTTTCCTAGTGTCAGCCACCAGAGAGAACAGACGACAGAGCCAAACTGTAAATGCCTTGAGCACGTGAGTTAATTTAAATTAGAATTAATTTTATATAATTCTAGAATTATATTCAGCACGAGTCTGTTTTAATGTTTAGTGAAATAGATAGATGTGTTTCCAAAGGAAATGTCTTTTTAGGACATTATGATTTAGTCTTGAAGAATGATAGATGAGTGAAAATAATGTTTGATAGGTTTTATTAGGCACGCAAAGCCTAAATCCAGATGTGAGAATTTAGTATCAAGTATTTCATCCATCAGACCGGGCAAATTTAGTAGGAGAGTATTTTATACATGAAACTGGACAGAAATGTTATCAGAAAGGCAGATATAGTATGAAGCTATTTCACGGGAATGTAGATAAGATTAACAATAGCAAGATTGTAGCCACGTGGCGAGGACTGTATAAAAAGCGGCGAATAACACGCCCCGCGTGGTAAACCTATAATGTTACGCCATGTGACACGTTGTGTATTTAGTTCCAGTTTGGTTTAAGTCGAGAATAATTATATTTTATTTTTCTAATGTAAAAGTAATTGAGTGTATTTCACGATAGCCTACTTATCATAATTCTACTGTATATATTTAATGGGTTACTGTGAGGTGAGAATATGTATTTAGATTTCTAGAGAGCGCGAGGCCACTCCTTTGTTGAGACATGTGTTTCTCTGGTTGCTCCCGGCGGAGCATGGAAACACCAATGTGGCTGGTGTCTATCACAAGCCGACAAGAAGCATTTTTATGCTATGGCAGTGATTTGTTTCGGTAACGATGTGTTTCGTGTGATGAGATTCTCAGTCGCACCAGTCGTCACATACGACATGCTTCCGAATGCAGTAACGAATATTGAGATAGACCAGTTGTGAGGTGGTGGTTTATTCTCGTTATTGAGAGTATTTGTTGTACATACAGTTGAATATTATTCTATGTCCATTTTATGATTATTTAATTATGGTTATGTGAGGAATGGTTGTGAGAGCACGTGGGCTCACTTCAAGGTATATATTTCTCTTCTCCGCTCCTGAGGGAGCATGGGGCCAACAGTGTGGTTTGCCTCCATATTAAGTATTCATATGCTAGGGCAGTAGTGTTTCGGTAGCAACCTGTGTTACATGGTGAGATTGCCAGCCCCACGCACAACACCTTACTAGTCTCATTTGGACGACATGCATGTGTGTGTGTGTGTGATAGCTGAGTGTGTGCTCTTGCAGTAGTGGTTTCCGTAGCAACCTGTGTTACATGGTGAGATTGCCGGCCCCACGCACAACACCTTGCTGGTGTTTCTCTTTCAGTATTATGATTATGATTTTTAATGTTTGATCCATTTCGATACAGTCTTAGTTGAACGGTATGCCTCTAGAATAGAGTTTTATTGTTGTTCGGGTCGGTGCAACGTGACAAGAGAGTTTAAAAACGCATAATCATCATCATCATCTCGCATATATAAATATATTATATATATATTACAGGCTGGCTTTCAATTTCTTTAATGTTGATCCATTTCTACTAGAATGAAAGACTTAAAAACGACATAAAATATATGTTCATTTTCAATTCTACTAGAATGAAAGACTTACGTATAGATGACAAACGGCTATGACTTCTAACAAGAAGGCCGTGTCAAAAGCTAATCCTTTCCACCCATCACATGGGGCTTAATAATATCAACAGACAATCTGTCTGACTTTGATGCTAGCCTGCTCATCCAAGCTTACGACGTCATCTGACTTGTTTAGCAACAAGCACGCCAGAAAATCCCATACCAAAAATGTGCACTATCGTGTGCGATAAATTAAATCTGCAAAATATATTACTAACATATTAGTTGGTGCGTTCTCTCTTAACAGAAGTAGGACCTATGACTACTTTGTGCCTGTTAAGGACTCAGAAAGGACGCAATAAAGGGTTAAAGAACGGAAAAGTTTCGGACTATGACAACCTAAATGTAGAGCTATTTAAAACAGATCCTGTACTAGCGGTATATCTATTAGAACCATTATTTGCACACATCTAGCAAATAGAAACAACGTCAATAAATTTGAACGGATGAATAACTTAAATTTTCAACATATATTCACTCTCAGTAAGATAATAAAGCAGTGTTTAGAATGGCAGAAGACGATGTATATAAATTTTTTTTGACTTTGAAAAGGCATTTCAAAGCTTATACACAGGTACAGCCTATGGACAATACTGAGGGCTTTGTGATAAACGAGCGTCAATGCATTATCGCTCAACCATTTCCAGACAATTTATTTCTTAATTTTCAGTGCATTGTGTAAACACAATAAAAGCTGTTTCGTTACATGTTTTATTATTTTATATGATTACTGGATATTAGTTTTAAAGTAAAGTAAATTCATCTGAAAAATATTTCTTTGACAAGCTCACACATTTCATTCAAAGTCCCCATTAAATCAATCTTTACCAGACTGTGGATGAAACAAAAGACGTGCTAACTTAGCTTTTTGAAGAAACACATTGAGTTTATCAATACATAAAACATTATAAAAAGCAGATAAAATTTGGATTTGCTATCACAATCATCACTTGTGTAATGTAAATTGACGACATGCTTCGAAGGACGGTCGGAGAAAGGATGTTGAAATGTAGATATAAAATACAATTCTCTTTAAAAACAGCATGATGTCGCTTAGTACTTGAGTTTAGTGAAATCGTTCATAGATATTAAACCCGTTTTACAAAAATTATATGGTAATGTTAAAGCCATATTTACTGAGAGTCTAAAGGAACACAAGGGAGAGAAAAAAGAAGCTGAAGTATATCACTACAATGGTACATCTTCCCCTTAGTCAAATATGAAAGGTTGAAGCTACCACTATTGAGCGAGTAATACTTGCTTAGACACATACCGGCACTTACATTAGACACCTGTTTCTCGACAATTATGATGGGCAGTGGGATACACGCGCTTGTCCACAGTTTAATTTATGCCCAACAATATAGCAGAGGTGCACCAGCCCTTTTCAGGACAACCAATCAGGAACGCAGCAGAAAATCTGTTTCACGTGGCGATTTGTTAACCGTCGAGTGGTCATTAAAATATATTGATTGTGGATGGAGATGCTGCCTGCTGTTTTTTAACTAGCAATAACCACGCCTACCTTTTCAACTCCAATTAAGCTCTCGGGTTGCTTCGATGTAAACGACTTTGAATTTATTTATTTCTGCTTTGACATGCAGTCTGGTACGAGAAAACAAGATTAGTTGTGGCATGCAAGCAATGTTCTTCGCCCAACACAAAAAAAAAAAAATAAATCAAATTATAGCTATCTGTGACTATTGCAAACCAGTTTTAATTTAAAAAAAACAAATAGAAAAACAATTCAGAGCCACTTATCTAATTATGCGAAGTCAGTACTCAGTTTTCCAGCAGTTATGATAAAAGATATCCCCCATTCTCACATTATTATTTGTTCTCATCAAGTGTCTACATCCTTCAAGGATTCTAAATAACAAGAATACTGTACACTCTTTAACAAAATTACCTGATTGGCTCCCGAAAAAAAAATGTAAAAACAAACTTAAAATTACTTCTTTTCTTCAGTTTGTTCCGTCGTCATAAGATATTGATCACTGATTGGAAAAATTAATTTTTTTTGGACAGGATGATTAAAATGAAGCTGTGGGCTACGTCAAGCCCAAAGGGTTATTTTGCTCACCCCTACTCCAGAGCTATACTACACATTAGAGAATAGGTATTGGTTTAGGGCAGCGTTTCTCAACGGGGGGGGGTACCGCTCCTGGGGGATGCGTTTTCAAGATGTCTGGGGGCGTTCTGATAAGTCGCAGCGATTGGGGGTCGCTACTTCCAATCAGGGGTGCATTGTGTACATTTTTACAAGAATCAAAATGAAACAATTACAAAGATATTCCCCTTCGCATAGCTTGTAACACGATAGTTTCTATTTGCCATGCGTCCCATGGAGTGTTTCAAAAAATCCAAACACAAAATTTTAGTACCTGGGATGTTACCATTGTCAGGAGACAGTAGGCGGAGATTTATGTCTTTTCAACACTCGAAACATTCGTTAGGCTCTCGACACACCCAAGCTAACTTTTTCTCCCCACTCTCGACACATATTTTCTTCTGGAAACACATTCCCGTCAAACATTGTAATAATAATAGCCCCTTCAGTCATAACTGACTATGGGAATGCGCCCCTGAGGTGACAGCCCTCAGCTGCTTATTTTCTTGGTGCTCCTTTCGACGTTTTCTCCTCACCTGTGCTTCTTGTGTGAGCTTCTCTTCGCCCAATCTGAGGTGGCGCCGTAAATAGCATCGCCACTTAGTGCGATCGGCAGCTTCATCCTCCCATGTTGCTGGATCCATGTCCAGTGCCCTCATATCTCTCTTGCACACATCTTTGAACCTCAGCTGTTCTCTTGCCATCTGCTAATTGTCCGTAGAAGATATCTTTTGGGATGCGACCATCTTCCATGCGGCGAACATGGCCAAGCCAGCGAAGTCTGCGTTGTCTAAGAAGCGTATACATACTTTGAAGGCCAGCACGTGACAACACCTCGACATTTGTCACTTTATCTTTCCACGAGATGCCGAGAATGCGGCGTAGACACCACAAATGGAAGGTATTGAGCCTTCTTTCTTGCTTAGCATAGGTCGTCCAGGTCTCGCTGCCATATAGGAGTGTGCTGGTGACGCAGGCATTATATTCCGCAGCTTTGTTCTTCATTGTGAGTTTAGAGTTTCCCCAAACACGCGATGTGAGGCGGGCAAAGGTAGCTGCAGCTTTGCCAATGCGGCTGTCGATTTCTGTATCCAGTGAGAGTTTGTCATTGATGGTAGACCCTAGGTATGTGAAGTGGTGCACCACTGCCAATTCATAGTTATCGATAGTGATAACTGGTGCAGCACCCACATCCTGACTCAGCACATTCGTTTTCTTTAGACTTATTGTGAGGCCAAAGTCCTTGCATGTTTTAGTGAAGCGATTCATCAAGCTCTGAAGCTCCTGTTGGCATTGAGTGACGACTGCAGCATCATCAGCGAACAACAAGTCTCTTATAGTGACCCTTCTGATTTTTGTTTTTGCCTTCAACCTTGAAAGATTAAACAGACGGCCATCTGACCTAGTGTGAAGGCGTATTCCTTCAGTTGCATCTCTGAATGCATGTTTCAAGAGTAAGGCAAAGAAGATTCCGAAGAGGGTCGGAGCCAGAACACAGCCTTGTTTAACGCCACTTCGTATATCAAAGGGCTGTGACGTGCTTCCAGCATATTGGACTGTTCCCTTCATGCCGTCATGGAATGACTTTATCATTTCCAGCATTTTAGAAGGGCAGCCTATTTTCAGGAGGATTTTAAAGAGTCCATCCCTACTAACCAGGTCGAATGCTTTTGTGAGGTCTATAAAGGCGATATATAATGGTCTTTTCTGCTCTCTTGATTTTTCCTGAAGCTGGCGGAGAGAGAAGATCATGTCTGTTGTTGATCTGCCAGCTCGGAATCCACACTGTGACTCTGGATATATGCGCTCAGCTAACTTGTGTAGTCGCATTAAGATGACTTTGGCAAAAACCTTACCAACAATACTAAGAAGAGAGATGCCTCTGTAGTTATTGCAATCACTTCTGTCTCCTTTATTTTTATACAGTGTTACAATCTTGGCATCTCGCATGTCTTGAGGAATAGTTGTCTCTTCCCAGCACTGGCACAGCATCCTATGCAGGGGATGTAATAGCGTGCTCTTACAGCATTTGATTAAATCAGGAGGAATCCCATAACTGCCTGGTGCTTTGCCAGAGGCCAAGCTATCAATGGCCTTGCTGAGTTCCTCTAATGTTGGTTCGGCATCCAGCTCCTCCATAGTTGGCAGACTGTTGACACCATCAAGGGCTGCAGGCGTAACGGTATTGTCTCTAGCGTAAAGCTCAGAGTAGTGCTCGACCCACCTCTCCATCTGCTTACCCTTATCGGTTAGCTTCTCTCCGCTGATGGTTTTTAGCGGTGCCGTCTTACTTTTATGGGGGCCAAGTGCTTTCTTTATACCGTCATACATTTGTCTAATGTTGCCTGTTTGCGCTGCGATCTGGATGCTCTCACTGAGCTGGAGCCAGTAGTCATTTGCACAGCGTCGAGCAGTTTGTTGAACTTAGCTTCTCGTAGCCCTCAGGATCTGTAAGGTTCTGGCACTCGGTGAACGTTTGTATTCATTCATAGCACTGCGCTTAGCTTCAATGACTGGTGCCATCACATCTGATGAAGCATCAAACCAGTCATTTGACTTTGCTGTTTTCTTACCAAAGGTGGCAAGTGCAGTACTTTGAATGGTGTTCCGTAGATGCTCCCAGTTCTCTGTAATAGTATCACCATGCTGAGGGCTACTGAGCACTTTCTCGAAGGTCGCAGTGAATTGAGCGATCATGAAAGGGTCTGACATCTTGCTGGTATCAATGCGTGGTTTCCCTTCATGTCTGACACGATAGAGTTTTCTTGGTTGTGCTCTGATTTTGCAACAAACCAAGGAGTGATCTGTATCACAGTCTGCACTATGGTACGAGCGCGTGGAGAGCACAGACGTGAGGAGTGGCCTTCTGACGAGAATCAGGTCAAGTTGGTGCCAGTGCTTAGATTGTGGGTGTCTCCATGACACCTTATGCTGGGGTTTTGTCTGAAAGTAGGTGTTGGCCACGCAGAGGTCATGGTGGACGCACAACTCTAAGAGCCGTTGTCCATTTTCATTCATCTTGCCAATACCAAACCTGCCCAGACATGAAGGCCATGAAACATTATCGGCACCCACTCTAGCGTTAAAGTCACCAAGGAGAACAAGCTGTTCTTGCCTAGGTATGCTTTTGATAATTGCTGTTAGATTCTCGTAGAACTCATCTTTAGCTTCTGAGGCAGAGTACAGAGTAGGAGCATACACACTGACAAGGGTGATGGGACCTGTGCTAGTTTGCAGGCGGAGCGTTAACAGGCGTTCTGATCCATTCTCGCCTGGTTCAACCATTTTAGTTAGCGATTTTTTGACCGCAAAACCTACTCCGTGTTCTCTAGCTTTATTAAGATCTTTCCCTTGCCAATAAAATGTGTAGTCCTTCTCACTCACCGTTCCAGAGCCCGCCAGGCACGTTTCCTGAAGTGCAGCTATATCCACCTGAAGTCGTTTAAGCTCATCATTAATTATGGCTGTCTTCCTTACATCGTTTACATCCTGTAGGTTTTCGGATAGTCCAGTCAACATAGTCCGGACGTTCCAGCATCCCAATCTGAGATTTGCTTATTTCTATTTTTTCGATAATTGCTTGGTGCAAAATTTTCTGTCCACAGTTCGGGTTTGACCCTAATCCCCATGCACCCAATGGGGAAAGCAGACAGTGGCGGGACAACACCTTATTGACTGGGGGCTGCCCAGCTTGAAGCGGGCGGTAGCTGTCCAGTGAGATCCTAGAACCTCTCCCACTGTCGGAAGTAGCCCCTGGCGCCATGCCCTACGCCAATTGGGCAAAAAGCTTATAACCGGTAACTGCTACTTCTCGTGTTTTGCCGACACCTATAGGGTGAAGCTGGAGTGTCCTCTCCAGGGCGCGAGCTTGGGCACAGTTATATGGAGATCAAGCTGTTGCCCATGCAGCATGTTCCCCCTCTCCACACAGCCGGTAGATCCAAAGGAACGGCAGTAGCCGATACAGTTTGGTACCAGCCATGTCGCAGGAGTTGCCAGAATAATGTCGAATCGACATTAGACTGCCTTAGGGACTCCGACTCCGGATTTATCCTCAGGGTTTACTCCCGAAGCCAGTTCCATAAATGGATATTCCCGCAAGGCAGCGGTGGTTTGAATTCAGAGTTCCTTCTCCTAGATAAGCTACCAACCAAGGATCACGAGCCCTATCTGCCCGAAGCTGCTGGTTTTAAGGCGCCAGTCGCTCGCCTTTGCCCCTTCTCCCGTCAGTGGAAACAGTTTCGCCGGGCTCAAATTGAGCCACACGTGAAGGCCGGGAGCTGGACTTGGTTGTCAGAGGCTGTTTGAGGCGCGTGCTATAGAAGTATTTTATCTGCAGTGAGAGCTTATCCTCACTACAACTCCCGGCAATAACAACCTTTGGAACCCGTCAAACATTGATTAGCCCATGAACACATCACAGTCCTATCTTTACTCTATCCACTTCCACAGCACGACTCCCTCTGAAAACCTTCCCCGCACAATCACGTGTGCCTGCCAAAATACCCCTTTTTGTTTAGCGAGGTTGACGTTACAGTCGCAGCACTACACAGAACTGTGTGTCACTGATGCGTGATGCCATATGATGATGGATGGTATCCGCATGTCTGGTTTTGTGTAGTGTGCAGATGTGTTCAGTCAAACAATGTTCATACAAAAATAACAGGGCAATCCACATAGGACGTCAGTAAACTCACGACGTATAAAGTCAATGATTCTTGTAACAGCCGTTGACGTTTTTCTTCATTATTTATTGTGGACGCCACAGTGACAAAATGGTTACGCGAATATGTAGGCACATCAAACAGTCATTATCACAGCAACATTCAATACAGCAATAGACGGTAGACAGCATTACAATGATGAGTCAGATGCATGTTATATTTCATAGTGCTGTAAATGTAGTCAGGTGAAAAACTCCATCCTTTTATATAACAGCCAGGAGATAACCAGATGTATGAGATCAGTTCACTCTCCTTAGTCTGACTTCAGCAAGACAGACACGTCTGCCGAAGTATAAATAATGTCCTCAAAAATATCCTCTAGATAATAAAGGTTTTCCAAACCTAGTTCATTTAACAAAGTAGCAAGTAATGGTCCTTGGGACATGCATCAACCGATGCAGTACCATACAGCGACATGTGAGCTGGGAAAACATCTCGTGACGACGACTTTCGAAGACAGGCTATGAATCGAAATCGCTCACGACCCAAAATCGATAGAGTTAATGAAAAGTCAATTTACCTTGCCTTCAGGAACTACACAGAAATATTATGCCTCCCGGCATGTGGGAAACACTAGAGGTATTATCTCGAATAAACGAAATATCCATTAAGAGGACTACACATTCCTGACAGAACAAAAAATAGCGGAGATCCCCTCTTCAACGAGGCATCTCTTTCGCCATTCAAATCGCTCCCTCCACAAGTGGTGGGCGGAAACCGATCGACCAAAAAACAAGACCAGTCATGCGCAGTCCAGCGCAAAAAGACCACAGCTCAAAACTTAACTGCATTCAATACCAACGCGAGAAGACAAATGCTTACCGAGAAAAGTGACTATAAATTTCAAGCAGTTGTTGCCCTTGCGTTATAAAATAGATATTGTAATAAAACGATGTTGCGAGAATTTATCACGCAACATATCACCACCTCCTCCCAATAAAAAAAAAATGTGGAACATATTTTTTTTTTAAATATCAAAGAGCATGCGATAAGCGGCTCAAAACGCACGAATTATGCGCTGATAATTAATTAAATTGCCTAACATGAGGCTAAATATAGAGTGTCTGGTGAGGATATACCTCAACAGAAAAATAAATATGTCTCAAAAAATATTCACATCGGGGAGGTGTCACCAACACACATCACGTTAGCATGTAAACACAATATACGTATGCAAGTTACCCTAATCATCATTAAACAGCATACTCTAATATTGTCTTCAAAAATGGATGTACAAATCTGATAGGAAAATTTAAATAGTACATTCTTTGACATGTAATGACATAAGTACATAGTAAAGTTAAACTACATGACGATCCAGGACATATGCTCTGGTATTCCGAGGGTAAGTACACAATCTAGAACTCGTCATGCTTGATACTAGTAAGGTAAGTCCTCAGCTCAACAATGACATTCTGAGAAAGTACAAGCAATATAATGCTAATTAATAACTAATATGCTTCATAAGGTACAATACATTATTAATAATTGTGGCTGTTTAGTAAACTAACGGCCCTTATATTAACTACTCAGTCCTCCTCTATCATCTTAAAAAACGAACAGAAGAAGATGACAACAAAGCACGATAGTGTGTACATATAAAGTAAGTACAGATGTGCTAATCTATTGTAGAAATATAGGTGTGTTATGACTCTGTAATATATGGAAATATAGGACAGAAGTATTAGTTGGAGTCATGTAAGCATCTAGACAAAATTTCAGCCATCACATTATCCGCACCACGGATAGCTCGTACCGTGAAGTGAAAAGGTTGAAGAGCTATAGCATATCGAGTGGATCTCGAACTCTTCAAATTCTTAGTCTGAATAGCTGTAAGAGCTTTCTGATCAGTCTCTAGAATGAAATGTGCGCCCAGGAGGAATCTTTGTAGCTTTAGAATTGACCAAACCATCGCTAACAACTCACGGTCTAAAACCGAGTAGTTCCTCTCTGCCGCATTTAGTTTTCTAGAAATGTACATAACAGGATGCAGAGTATTTGCATATTCTTGCATCAGTGCTGCTCCAATCCCAGTGGATGAAGCATCACTCCGAAGAACAAAAGTCCTATCAAGAGTAGGTAATCTTAAGATGGGAGGAGAAGAAAATATATTCTTGATTTGGTCTAGTGAAGATTGGCATTCTTCAGACCAACGGACCAGATTAGGCGAACCTTTCTTCAACAATGTTGAGAGAGGTGCCATGATCGAAGATAAATTTGGAATAAATCTCCCATAAAATTGAATTAAACCTAAGAGACTCCTAACTTGTTTCTTCGTTTTAGGAACAGAGATGTTCAGTATTTTGGAAGTATTGTGGTCTTCTGTCTTCAAGAGACCATGACCAACACGATGACCCAGGAAAGAGATTTCACCAAAACCAACAAAAGCTTTAGAAGGTTTCGCTGTCAAATTATTCTCACGTAGAGTGGACAGTAAGTCATATAACCCTAAATAGTGATCTTCCCAGGTATCACTGAAGAGACAGATGTCATCTAAGTATGCGATGACATCCGAACGATGTGACAGAATTCGACGCATCATGCGAACGAAAGTGGCAGGGGCGTTCATAAGACCAAAAGGCATAACATTCCATTGAAATAGACCCCTAGGTGTAGAAAAAGCAGTAAGAGGTTTGGCATGCTCTGCTAAAGGCACTTGCCAATAACCTTTTAGACAAGTCAAGTTTAGTGAAGAATCTAGAATTAGAAAGTCTAATCAGTAGATCTTCTAACAAAGGCATCGGTTCAGCATCGAACTTTGTGACCTGATTCAATTTGCGATAATCAACACAAATTCGTATGTTCTTATCCTTCTTCCGGACAATAACCATGGAAGAAGAATATGGTGAAGTCGATGGTTCAATTATATTTTATTGAATCATTTCATCCAATTCCTTTTCCACTTGCGACTGAAAGTGTATAGGAATAGGATAAGGCCTAACCCTAATTGGATTATTGTCGGTAAGAATTATGTCATGTTCTATGACATCTGTGTGTCCAGGAATGTCAGTGAGAACATCCTGAAATGTTTGTAACATCGACGAGACTTGTCGATGTTCGTCACCAGAAAGATTAGGAGAAACAGAAACGTTTTTCCAAGATTCCGTAGAATGTTATGGAACCACTGGAAGGGGAAGGTTAACATCAGAGAAGGTAGATTCCTCATCCTGTATGACAGACAGGGATGAATAATGACCGTGAGGTGCAGGAGCATCATCCGTTGCCTGGAAAATAGGCAGCAAATAGTCCGGACGTTCGTGAAATTCCGAAAGCATGTTTATGTGGAAAGTTTTATGCTTTCCATCAATATCGACCACATAGTCAACATTGGAAATCCGAGAGACTATTGCATACGGACCTTTCCATGCAATAAGAAGTCTATTTTCCCTACTGGGGAGTAGGACGAATGCTTTGTCACCTGGACAAAGTTGTCGTAGACATCTATTCTTGTTAGCAAACTGTCTTGCCTTCTCTTTAGCAATTTCTGATGAAGCAGTTGCTAGCTTACATGCCTCAATGATCTTTTGTCTAAGAGCAATGACATACTCATATGAGGATTGAGTTTCATCGCTAATATCATCGGCAGTGATGAGATCGTGTAATAAAGACATAGGGCCGCGTGGACGCGCGCCAAAGACAAGTTCGAAGGGAGAAAATCCTGTGTGTTCATTAGGGACTTCTCTATAGGCAAAGAGAGCCGCGGGTAAAACCCTGTCCCAATCTTGAGGATGGTCTTCAGTTATCTTACCAAGCAAAGTCTTGAGCGTTCTATTCAGACGCTCAACTAACCCATTAGACATAGGATGGTAGATACTACTGAGAGATCGTTCAATATGTAAGGTAGACATTACCTGTGACATAGTGTCAGATATGAGTTGAGTGCCATGGTCTGACAATATTTCTCTGGGGAACCCCAAGCGAGAAAATATCAACCAAAGAGCATCTGCGATATCTGTAGTAGATATGCTCTTAAGAGGGATAGCCTCTGGCCAACGTGTGCACATATCGACACATGTAAGGATAAACTGATGTCCTCTGGCCGACTTGACCTTAAAAGGGCCAATAATATCTATGGCCATTTTCTGGAACGGCCGAATAGGAATGTCAGCAGCCTGGATAGGCGCAGCATGTCGTGGTCCTCTAGATTTGACCTCCTGACATACCTTGCATGATCGGCAGTAAATACGAATGTCCTTATTGACAAAAGGCCAAAAGAAAGCCGCAAGGACTCTCGACTTCGTACGGGAAAAAACCCATATGTCCAGCACATTGCGAGTCATGAGCATGTTGTAATATTTGCACTCTCATGCTCTTGGGAACAAGAATTTGCGAATGTGCCGACGTAGTCGAATCTTGTACCATACGTACAAGTACGCCGTTTCTCATTGCAATCCAAGATTTTCTATTTGTATCCTGATTCGGATCACCTTTCTTCGCAAGAACGAAGAATTTTTTTAAAGAAGGATCTTCTTCTTGCAATTTTATGAAAGAGTCACGAGTGATTACTAAGTGACTATCTTGGCTATCAACTTCATTATCACTATTCAGTGAAGTTTCGGGTGTTTGTAGAGCTTGTGCTCTTGTAACTACTGCATTTGTAGCTTGCATGTTATTATCTTCCCAAGCAGCAATCTGCTGTGGGGTACACTCCCTAACTCCGTGAATACGACCAATAATAAGGTCCGCAATAGGATTAGGTAAGAGACAAGCATGCACATCTCCAGTAAAGAAAGGAGTGGCAATGCGAATTACAGCAGTAGGATATTTTTCTAGAGTGCCGCCAAATGTGACACATTTAATAACCCTTCCTGTAGCACAAGATGGATCTACAAGCGATTGTCTAACACCAATAGTGGGGCATCCGGAATCGAAAAGTAGTGAGACCGGAGTATCATTAACAAGACCCTTATGTAGAATTAAAGAACCCCTCCCGTCATGCGCAACAGCAGCAGGAAGAGCGGGAAGTGGGTGACCACAACTCAAAGTAGTTATGGTACCCGGTTCGAATAAAGTACTGCATTGGGGGCATTTGTTTGCTCTCTCAAAGTCAAAAGCAGAACCAGTGACAGCGTCAAAGTTTTTACTATCAACAACATGATTACAGACTCCCTCAGTTTCCTGTTGTACAGCATTAGCCTGCTGATATCTCTTTTTTTTGTGTTGAGATCTACCCCGACTATTATTACCTCTGAAGTTATCAGAGTTATTATTATCTCTGCAGTTATTATTGTCTCTATTGTAATTGTTATCCTGGTTCGAATTCCAGTTTCCACGATTACTATCATGTTCACATTGATGCGAACATCTATTTGTTTGGTTCTGAGGTCTTCGGCAGGAATAACCTCTATTACCATATCCTCTTTTGAAATGCTTATAATTATTAGGGTGATAGTAACGAGTACTATCAGGTTGTCTCCAATTCTTCGAAGAAGAATCACCATGAAATTGATTTCCATGATTTTGACAGAAATTACCGCTACTCTTTCTATCAAAATTTTGTTGGAATCTACGAGCAAAGTTTTGGCCATACGGAGCTGCCGAAGCAACTGGTAAACCTTCTTTCACCTTAGAGTTACCCATGGTTATGTGTGGGTGCGCAGTTACGTATTGGCAACAGAAATCTTCCATTTCTTTTATTGTTTTAGGTTTACGTTCATGAAGGAAAGCAAGGAAAGACTCATTGACAGACGACATGACTTTGTCTCTAAGTATTAAGTCCATAAGTCCTTCATAAGTTTTTTCCGTCTTAGATAGTTCAACCCATCGTGAGAAAGTAATGCGTATTCTTGCAATAAACTCGGAGAATTCAACTCCATTTTCAGGTAACATGTTTTTAAATTGTAGACGATAGCCGTCTTCGTTAAGCTGATATTTCTTTAACAAAGCGGCCCTGACAACCTCATAATTGTTCTTGTCAGGTTCATCCACCATATTTAATATACTTAGAGCTTTACCTGTCAGTATCCCTGATAACTGATAAACATTATTTTGCTTTGTCTATGTTATGAGCTGTACATGCTTGTTCAAATCTGTCCAGATAGAACATTATGTCATCACTGGAAGGACTAAATGTTGGTAACTTAATCTTAAAAGTATCATTATTAGCCTTACCAGAAGATGAACCCTTGTTTGAATCATTACCATTACTCATGCTCGTCAATTTCAATTTTTCCAACTCTAAAGCTAAGACCTTTTCTTCATGTTCCATTTTTGCTTTCCTCTCATCAGACTCTCTCTGTAATCTTCTTTCCTCAGCCTGAGCCTCTTTTTGAAGTCTTTCATTTTCAGCTTCTTTTTCAAGTCTTTTATTCTCAGCCTCTTTTTGAAGTCTTTCAGCTTGTAGCTGTAGCTGGAGTTTTCTCTCCTCAGCTTCTGATTCCCTTTTTTGTTTTTCCATTTCCATTTGGAATCTTTTTTTCATCCACCTGCATCTGCAGTTTCTTTTGTTCAGCTTCCATTGCTTTATCATATCGAGCAGTTGCAAATTCTTCTAACTTATCACCAGTCTTCCCAAGCAATTTACCCTGCTCAATAAAGTGCTCAAATGTAGACATGTTGTCTAACATATGAGTCCAAAACCTGAAATAATTAACTAATTTATTTCAAACCTAAGTGTAACAAGTCTTAATTAAGCACTTGTATATTCACATCACATTATATTATCCCAGTCTCTGTGGGAAACAAGTCTCCAATCAAAGAACTTGTATATGAAATATCAGCACTCAATTCTTGATCATAAGTGCACTTCTCATTCAATAGTGCACGACACTATTCATCATTCATTTATCATCAGTGTAGTAGTAACAGTGCATTAGCATAGCCCATTAACTAATTACTATAACTGTAAACAATGACTATGTAAACACATGCAGAATGTAAACATTGAAAATGTAAACAATGCAAACAATGTAAACAATAACAATGTAAACAATAACAAAGATCAGCAACAATACAAAAACGTTCGCAGAAATCAACTAAAAATAAAGCAGAAATTAATGAAATATCACAAAAAATGAGACGATATCTGCGCTATAATTGAACAAAATACATGACACCACAGTGTATAAACAAAAATGTTGTATGAAACTAAATTATAGACAAGAGTAGGCTAACAAATACAAACAAATCAAAACAAAACTAAAGAATGCGAAATAATAACGAAAACAATATTAAAACATGTCATCACAGCTAACATAAATAGCAACAGAAGTCGCTTAGCAAATTCCAGTATCGGAAATTTGCAAACTCTACAGAAAACGCTCACAATAGACGACCTCTATGACGTGGCATAATCTAACGGAGACACCACCCAACCGAGAACCCGCTGAAATATAAACATATAAATATACAAATAACATATAGACATATAACATATAGAATGAGATGATACACAGAAGACTCAGCAGAAGTATAAGGGCACAGTTTACATACAAACAGGCCACTTAACTTATAGGCTTCCAATCGTAGAACAGCAGAAAACGGATGTCAATCAACATCCTAAAGAGCGAAGCTCCAACGATGATGGCACATCTGAACTGCTTCCACTGCTAACACGATGGTACAAGAGCTTCTGAAATACTGTGTGTTGAGTTGTTTCGGCACTTGACCTTCTAATCCAAAAGTAAGTTGATGGAAATCGGTACTTGGCCTTCTTCAGAAAACAACCCGTTTCAACCGGCACTTGACCTTCACAAAAACGACAGCACTGGAACCTTGACAGCAGCAACTTGCTTGACTTGCGTAAAAGATAACAGCAGTCCGAGTTATCCGGCAACATGTAACAACGCCGGGTACTGTCAAATTCTTGTTTCCGTCAAAAAGTTGAAATTTTGACTTTTACCGGGCAACGCCGAGTACTTTGAAAATTTTGAAGATGTTGACTGTATTGAAGAATGTTAATTTCTTGAAGGATGCTGATGAATTCTTGTTGAAAATGAAGTGGGTAAGGGACCCCGTGTTTGCTGGTACCAGAATCAAACCAGCTTATGGCCACCAAATGATGCGTGATGCCATATGATGATGGATGGTATCCGCATGTCTGGTTTTGTGTAGTGTGCAGATGTGTTCAGTCAAACAATGTTCATACAAAAATAACAGGGCAATCCACATAGGACGTCAGTAAACTCACGACGTATAAAGTCAATGATTCTTGTAACAGCCGTTGACGTTTTTCTTCATTATTTATTGTGGACGCCACAGTGACAAAATGGTTACGCGAATATGTAGGCACATCAAACAGTCATTATCACAGCAACATTCAATACAGCAATAGACGGTAGACAGCATTACAATGATGAGTCAGATGCATGTTATATTTCATAGTGCTGTAAATGTAGTCAGGTGAAAAACTCCATCCTTTTCTATAACAGCCAGGAGATAACCAGATGTATGAGATCAGTTCACTCTCCTTAGTCTGACTTCAGCAAGACAGACACGTCTGCCGAAGTATAAATAATGTCCTCAAAAATATCCTCTAGATAATAAAGGTTTTCCAAACCTAGTTCATTTAACAAAGTAGCAAGTAATGGTCCTTGGGACATGCATCAACCGATGCAGTACCATACAGCGACATGTGAGCTGGGAAAACATCTCGTGACGACGACTTTCGAAGACAGGCTATGAATCGAAATCGCTCACGACCCAAAATCGATAGAGTTAATGAAAAGTCAATTTACCTTGCCTTCAGGAAATACACAGAAATATTATGCCTCCCGGCATGTGGGAAACACTAGAGGTATTATCTCGAATAAACGAAATATCCATTAAGAGGACTACACATCCCTGACAGAACAAAAAATAGCGGAGATCCCCTCTTCAACGAGGCATCTCTTTCGCCATTCAAATCGCTCACTCCACAAGTGGTGGGCGGAAACCGATCGACCAAAAAACAAGACCAGTCATGCGCAGTCCAGCGCAAAAAGACCACAGCTCAAAACTTAACTGCATTCAATACCAACGCGAGAAGACAAATGCTTACCGAGAAAAGTGACTATAAATTTCAAGCAGTTGTTGCCCTTGCGTTATAAAATAGATATTGTAATAAAACGATGTTGCGAGAATTTATCACGCAACATATCACCACCTCCTCCCGATAAAAAAAAAATGTGGAACATATTTTTTTTTTTTTAAATATCAAAGAGCATGCGATAAGCGGCTCAAAACGCACGAATTATGCGCTGATAATTAATTAAATTGCCTAACATGAGGCTAAATATAGAGTGTCTGGTGAGGATATACCTCAACAGAAAAATAAATATGTCTCAAAAAAATATTCACATCGGGGAGGTGTCACCAACACACATCACGTTAGCATGTAAACACAATATACGTATGCAAGTTACCATAATCATCATTAAACAGCATACTCTAATATTGTCTTCAAAAATGGATGTACAAATCTGATAGGAAAATTTAAATAGTACATTCTTTGACATGTAATGACATAAGTACATAGTAAAGTTAAACTACATGACGATCCAGGACATATGCTCTGGTATTCCGAGGGTAAGTACACAATCTAGAACTCGTCATGCTTGATACTAGTAAGGTAAGTCCTCAGCTCAACAATGACATTCTGAGAAAGTACAAGCAATATAATGCTAATTAATAACTAATATGCTTCATAAGGTACAATACATTATTAATAATTGTGGCTGTTTAGTAAACTAACGGCCCTTATATTAACTACTCAGTCCTCCTCTATCATCTTAAAAAACGAACAGAAGAAGATGACAACAAAGCACGATAGTGTGTACATATAAAGTAAGTACAGATGTGCTAATCTATTGTAGAAATATAGGTGTGTTATGACTCTGTAATATATGGAAATATAGGACAGAAGTATTAGTTGGAGTCATGTAAGCATCTAGACAAAATTTCAGCCATCACATTATCCGCACCACGGATAGCTCGTACCGTGAAGTGAAAAGGTTGAAGAGCTATAGCATATCGAGTGGATCTCGAACTCTTCAAATTCTTAGTCTGAATAGCTGTAAGAGCTTTCTGATCAGTCTCTAGAATGAAATGTGCGCCCAGGAGGAATCTTTGTAGCTTTAGAATTGACCAAACCATCGCTAACAACTCACGGTCTAAAACCGAGTAGTTCCTCTCTGCCGCATTTAGTTTTCTAGAAATGTACATAACAGGATGCAGAGTATTTGCATATTCTTGCATCAGTGCTGCTCCAATCCCAGTGGATGAAGCATCACTCCGAAGAACAAACGTCCTATCAAGAGTAGGTAATCTTAAGATGGGAGGAGAAGAAAATATATTCTTGATTTGGTCTAGTGAAGATTGGCATTCTTCAGACCAACGGACCAGATTAGGCGAACCTTTCTTCAACAATGTTGATAGAGGTGCCATGATCGAAGATAAATTTGGAATAAATCTCCCATAAAATTGAATTAAAACTAAGAGACTCCTACCTTGTTTCTTCGTTTTAGGAACAGAGATGTTCAGTATTTTGGAAGTATTGTGGTCTTCTGTCTTCAAGAGACCATGACCAACACGATGACCCAGGAAAGAGATTTCACCAAAACCAACAAAAGCTTTAGAAGGTTTCGCTGTCAAATTATTCTCACGTAGAGTGGACAGTAAGTCATATAACCCTAAATAGTGATCTTCCCAGGTATCACTGAAGAGACAGATGTCATCTAAGTATGCGATGACATCCGAACGATGTGACAGAATTCGACGCATCATGCGAACGAAAGTGGCAGGGGCGTTCATAAGACCAAAAGGCATAACATTCCATTGAAATAGACCCCTAGGTGTAGAAAAAGCAGTAAGAGGTTTGGCATGCTCTGCTAAAGGCACTTGCCAATAACCTTTAGACAAGTCAAGTTTAGTGAAGAATCTAGAATTAGAAAGTCTAATCAGTAGATCTTCTAACAAAGGCATCGGTTCAGCATCGAACTTTGTGACCTGATTCAATTTGCGATAATCAACACAAATTCGTATGTTCTTATCCTTCTTCCGGACAATAACCATGGAAGAAGAATATGGTGAAGTCGATGGTTCAATTATATTTAATTGAATCATTTCATCCAATTCCTTTTCCACTTGCGACTGAAAGTGTATAGGAATAGGATAAGGCCTAACCCTAATTGGATTATTGTCGGTAAGAATTATGTCATGTTCTATGACATTGTGTGTCCAGGAATGTCAGTGAGAACATCCTGAAATGTTTGTAACATCGACGAGACTTGTCGATGTTCGTCACCAGAAAGATTAGGAGAAACAGAAACGTTTTTCCAAGATTCCGTAGAATGTTATGGAACCACTGGAAGGGGAAGGTTAACATCAGAGAAGGTAGATTCCTCATCCTGTATGACAGACAGGGATGAATAATGACCGTGAGGTGCAGGAGCATCATCCGTTGCCTGGAAAATAGGCAGCAAATAGTCCGGACGTTCGTGAAATTCCGAAAGCATGTTTATGTGGAAAGTTTTATGCTTTCCATCAATATCGACCACATAGTCAACATCGGAAATCCGAGAGACTATTGCATACGGACCTTTCCATGCAATAAGAAGTCTATTTTCCCTACTGGGGAGTAGGACGAATGCTTTGTCACCTGGACAAAGTTGTCGTAGACATCTATTCTTGTTAGCAAACTGTCTTGCCTTCTCTTTAGCAATTTCTGATGAAGCAGTTGCTAGCTTACATGCCTCAATGATCTTTTGTCTAAGAGCAATGACATACTCATATGAGGATTGAGTTTCATCGCTAATATCATCGGCAGTGATGAGATCGTGTAATAAAGACATAGGGCCGCGTGGACGCGCGCCAAAGACAAGTTCGAAGGGAGAAAATCCTGTGTGTTCATTAGGGACTTCTCTATAGGCAAAGAGAGCCGCGGGTAAAACCCTGTCCCAATCTTGAGGATGATCTTCAGTTATCTTACCAAGCAAAGTCTTGAGCGTTCTATTCAGACGCTCAACTAACCCATTAGACATAGGATGGTAGATACTACTGAGAGATCGTTCAATATGTAAGGTAGACATTACCTGTGACATAGTGTCAGATATGAGTTGAGTGCCATGGTCTGACAATATTTCTCTGGGGAACCCCAAGCGAGAAAATATCAACCAAAGAGCATCTGCGATATCGGTAGTAGATATGCTCTTAAGAGGAATAGCCTCTGGCCAACGTGTGCACATATCGACACATGTAAGGATAAACTGATGTCCTCTGGCCGACTTGACCTTAAAAGGGCCAATAATATCTATGGCCATTTTCTGGAACGGCCGAATAGGAATGTCAGCAGCCTGGATAGGCGCAGCATGTCGTGGTCCTCTAGATTTGACCTCCTGACATACCTTGCATGATCGGCAGTAAATACGAATGTCCTTATTGACAAAAGGCCAAAAGAAAGCCGCAAGGACTCTCGACTTCGTACGGGAAAAACCCATATGTCCAGCACATTGCGAGTCATGAGCATGTTGTAATATTTGCACTCTCATGCTCTTGGGAACAAGAATTTGCGAATGTGCCGACGTAGTCGAATCTTGTACCATACGTACAAGTACGCCGTTTCTCATTGCAATCCAAGATTTTCTATTTGTATCCTGATTCGGATCACCTTTCTTCGCAAGAACGAAGAATTTTTTTAAAGAAGGATCTTCTTCTTGCAATTTTATGAAAGAGTCACGAGTGATTACTAAGTGACTATCTTGGCTATCAACTTCATTATCACTATTCAGTGAAGTTTCGGGTGTTTGTAGAGCTTGTGCTCTTGTAACTACTGCATTTGTAGCTTGCATGTTATTATCTTCCCAAGCAGCAATCTGCTGTGGGGTACACTCCCTAACTCCGTGAATACGACCAATAATAAGGTCCGCAATAGGATTAGGTAAGAGACAAGCATGCACATCTCCAGTAAAGAAAGGAGTGGCAATGCGAATTACAGCAGTAGGATATTTTTCTAGAGTGCCGCCAAATGTGACACATTTAATAACCCTTCCTGTAGCACAAGATGGATCTACAAGCGATTGTCTAACACCAATAGTGGTGCATCCGGAATCGAAAAGTAGTGAGACCGGAGTATCATTAACAAGACCCTTATGTAGAATTAAAGAACCCCTCCCGTCATGCGCAACAGCAGCAGGAAGAGCGGGAAGTGGGTGACCACAACTCAAAGTAGTTATGGTACCCGGTTCGAATAAAGTACTGCATTGGGGGCATTTGTTTGCTCTCTCAAAGTCAAAAGCAGAACCAGTGACAGCGTCAAAGTTTTTACTATCAACAACATGATTACAGACTCCCTCAGTTTCCTGTTGTACAGCATTAGCCTGCTGATATCTCTTTTTTTGTGTTGAGATCTACCCCGACTATTATTACCTCTGAAGTTATCAGAGTTATTATTATCTCTGCAGTTATTATTGTCTCTATTGTAATTGTTATCCTGGTTCGAATTCCAGTTTCCACGATTACTATCATGTTCACATTGATGCGAACATCTATTTGTTTGGTTCTGAGGTCTTCGGCAGGAATAACCTCTATTACCATATCCTCTTTTGAAATGCTTATAATTATTAGGGTGATAGTAACGAGTACTATCAGGTTGTCTCCAATTCTTCGAAGAAGAATCACCATGAAATTGATTTCCATGATTTTGACAGAAATTACCGCTACTCTTTCTATCAAAATTTTGTTGGAATCTACGAGCAAAGTTTTGGCCATACGGAGCTGCCGAAGCAACTGGTAAACCTTCTTTCACCTTAGAGTTACCCATGGTTATGTGTGGGTGCGCAGTTACGTATTGGCAACAGAAATCTTCCATTTCTTTTATTGTTTTAGGTTTACGTTCATGAAGGAAAGCAAGGAAAGACTCATTGACAGACGACATGACTTTGTCTCTAAGTATTAAGTCCATAAGTCCTTCATAAGTTTTTTCCGTCTTAGATAGTTCAACCCATCGTGAGAAAGTAATGCGTATTCTTGCAATAAACTCGGAGAATTCAACTCCATTTTCAGGTAACATGTTTTTAAATTGTAGACGATAGCCGTCTTCGTTAAGCTGATATTTCTTTAACAAAGCGGCCCTGACAACCTCATAATTGTTCTTGTCAGGTTCATCCACCATATTTAATATACTTAGAGCTTTACCTGTCAGTATCCCTGATAACTGATAAACATATTTTGCTTTGTCTATGTTATGAGCTGTACATGCTTGTTCAAATCTGTCCAGATAGAACATTATGTCATCACTGGAAGGACTAAATGTTGGTAACTTAATCTTAAAAGTATCATTATTAGCCTTACCAGAAGATGAACCCTTGTTTGAATCATTACCATTACTCATGCTCGTCAATTTCAATTTTTCCAACTCTAAAGCTAAGACCTTTTCTTCATGTTCCATTTTTGCTTTCCTCTCATCAGACTCTCTCTGTAATCTTCTTTCCTCAGCCTGAGCCTCTTTTTGAAGTCTTTCATTTTCAGCTTCTTTTTCAAGTCTTTTATTCTCAGCCTCTTTTTGAAGTCTTTCAGCTTGTAGCTGTAGCTGGAGTTTTCTCTCCTCAGCTTCTGATTCCCTTTTTTGTTTTTCCATTTCCATTTGGAATCTTTTTTCATCCACCTGCATCTGCAGTTTCTTTTGTTCAGCTTCCATTGCTTTATCATATCGAGCAGTTGCAAATTCTTAACTTATCACCAGTCTTCCCAAGCAATTTACCCTGCTCAATAAAGTGCTCAAATGTAGACATGTTGTCTAACATATGAGTCCAAAACCTGAAATAATTAACTAATTTATTTCAAACCTAAGTGTAACAAGTCTTAATTAAGCACTTGTATATTCACATCACATTATATTATCCCAGTCTCTGTGGGAAACAAGTCTCCAATCAAAGAACTTGTATATGAAATATCAGCACTCAATTCTTGATCATAAGTGCACTTCTCATTCAATAGTGCACGACACTATTCATCATTCATTTATCATCAGTGTAGTAGTAACAGTGCATTAGCATAGCCCATTAACTAATTACTATAACTGTAAACAATGACTATGTAAACACATGCAGAATGTAAACATTGAAAATGTAAACAATGCAAACAATGTAAACAATAACAATGTAAACAATAACAAAGATCAGCAACAATACAAAAACGTTCGCAGAAATCAACTAAAAATAAAGCAGAAATTAATGAAATATCACAAAAAATGAGACGATATCTGCGCTATAATTGAACAAAATACATGACACCACAGTGTATAAACAAAAATGTTGTATGAAACTAAATTATAGACAAGAGTAGGCTAACAAATACAAACAAATCAAAACAAAACTAAAGAATGCGAAATAATAACGAAAACAATATTAAAACATGTCATCACAGCTAACATAAATAGCAACAGAAGTCGCTTAGCAAATTCCAGTATCGGAAATTTGCAAACCCTACAGAAAACGCTCACAATAGACGACCTCTATGACGTGGCATAATCTAACGGAGACACCACCCAACCGAGAACCCGCTGAAATATAAACATATAAATATACAAATAACATATAGACATATAACATATAGAATGAGATGATACACAGAAGACTCAGCAGAAGTATAAGGGCACAGTTTACATACAAACAGGCCACTTAACTTATAGGCTTCCAATCGTAGAACAGCAGAAAAAACGGATGTCAATCAACATCCTAAAGAGCGAAGCTCCAACGATGATGGCACATCTGAACTGCTTCCACTGCTAACACGATGGTACAAGAGCTTCTGAAATACTGTGTGTTGAGTTGTTTCGGCACTTGACCTTCTAATCCAAAAGTAAGTTGATGGAAATCGGTACTTGGCCTTCTTCAGAAAACAACCCGTTTCAACCGGCACTTGACCTTCACAAAAAACGACAGCACTGGAACCTTGACAGCAGCAACTTGCTTGACTTGCGTAAAAGATAACAGCAGTCCGAGTTATCCGGCAACATGTAACAACGCCGGGTACTGTCAAATTCTTGTTTCCGTCAAAAAGTTGAAATTTTGACTTTTACCGGGCAACGCCGAGTACTTTGAAAATTTTGAAGATGTTGACTGTATTGAAGAATGTTAATTTCTTGAAGGATGCTGATGAATTCTTGTTGAAAATGAAGTGGGTAAGGGACCCCGTGTTTGCTGGTACCAGAATCAAACCAGCTTATGGCCACCAAATGATGCGTGATGCCATATGATGATGGATGGTATCCGCATGTCTGGTTTTGTGTAGTGTGCAGATGTGTTCAGTCAAACAATGTTCATACAAAAATAACAGGGCAATCCACATAGGACGTCAGTAAACTCACGACGTATAAAGTCAATGATTCTTGTAACAGCCGTTGACGTTTTTCTTCATTATTTATTGTGGACGCCACAGTGACAAAATGGTTACGCGAATATGTAGGCACATCAAACAGTCATTATCACAGCAACATTCAATACAGCAATAGACGGTAGACAGCATTACAATGATGAGTCAGATGCATGTTATATTTCATAGTGCTGTAAATGTAGTCAGGTGAAAAACTCCATCCTTTTCTATAACAGCCAGGAGATAACCAGATGTATGAGATCAGTTCACTCTCCTTAGTCTGACTTCAGCAAGACAGACACGTCTGCCGAAGTATAAATAATGTCCTCAAAAATATCCTCTAGATAATAAAGGTTTTCCAAACCTAGTTCATTTAACAAAGTAGCAAGTAATGGTCCTTGGGACATGCATCAACCGATGCAGTACCATACAGCGACATGTGAGCTGGGAAAACATCTCGTGACGACGACTTTCGAAGACAGGCTATGAATCGAAATCGCTCACGACCCAAAATCGATAGAGTTAATGAAAAGTCAATTTACCTTGCCTTCAGGAACTACACAGAAATATTATGCCTCCCGGCATGTGGGAAACACTAGAGGTATTATCTCGAATAAACGAAATATCCATTAAGAGGACTACACATCCCTGACAGAACAAAAAATAGCGGAGATCCCCTCTTCAACGAGGCATCTCTTTCGCCATTCAAATCGCTCACTCCACAAGTGGTGGGCGGAAACCGATCGACCAAAAAACAAGACCAGTCATGCGCAGTCCAGCGCAAAAAGACCACAGCTCAAAACTTAACTGCATTCAATACCAACGCGAGAAGACAAATGCTTACCGAGAAAAGTGACTATAAATTTCAAGCAGTTGTTGCCCTTGCGTTATAAAATAGATATTGTAATAAAACGATGTTGCGAGAATTTATCACGCAACAGTCACCTTTGTGTTTAACTCTCTTTGATGCGAGTGCCCTGTAAATACCTTCTCGCAACAGAGACGTTGTGGGCAGTTGTGGTTTAGTTTTAATGCATATTTGGATGTTTCGAGTCTAGAGAATTAAACGCAGTCAGTTTTGATGCTTGACGAGGTGTAGATGTATGTGCAGTGATATTATACTACAATTTTCAATATGTCAGCAGTAAAGAGAAAGTGTCGTCAATATTCAGTTGACTATTTGAAATTCGGTTTTGTACCTTCTGCCGTAAATGTACGGGAGGTAATTAGCACAATGATGGAAAGAAATCCAAGTGACATCATTTCTTCTATTCAATTGAGCAATGATACTGTTTCAAGAAGAATAGATGAGATGACAAGCGATGTTGAAAATCAGCTGTGTACTGATTTGCAATCTACTGAATTTTCACTACAGTTGGATGAAAGCTAGGTAGGTGATAACGAAGCTTTGCTGCTCGCATATGTGAGATACATAAATAAAAATGAAAATATCAAAGAGGATGTGTTATATGCAAAACTACTGACAGCCGATACAATGGGGTTATTAATCTTTGAAACCCTTGAAACATTTTTGTTGGAAAAAAAGAATTTCCTTTTTCCAATGTCATCGAATGTGCTACAGACGGAGCACCAGCTATGGTTGGTCGTCATCGTATTTTTCTGGCCTACTTAAAAAATGTGGCACCAGGTGTTTTAGCAATTCATTGTATTATTCATCGACAACATTTAGTTGCCAAGCATCTTAGTGACAGACTCCACAAATCATTGAAGGGTGGGGGGAAAGTGGCTTTTCAAAATATTAGTTGTCAAAAGGGGGCGTTGCTACTATCAGGGTTGAGAAACACTGGTTTATGGGATGTAGAATAAAGAGAGTGGTAGTACCTCACGGTGAGAGACAGCCAGAACGTTAATGGATAGTCAAGATCCTATTTGGTTCCTCTCTCTTTATCTAGCTAATGTATGGCTCCACGAATACCGCTTGTGTACGGTAGTGGCCACATCCCGGGATACAGTCTTGGCTGAGTGGCTGAACTATATGAGTGAAGTAGGAGTAATCTTACTCAAGGTAATGTGCATCCATAGTACACAAAGACTGAGACAGTGGGTGAGGCGGCGGAATCTAAACAGATCAACGTCTCACATTGTAAAACAGCAAAGTGTGTGGCTCATAAAAGGCGTGTAGAACATAGAAAAACAATGGCTAGCTACCGTCTTAAATAATGTAATGGAATAGCAACAAAAATATAGGAAACGATAGAGAACTCTTGCTCCCTTCTGGAGAAATCTACTGTACATAACAACAGGAAAGAGGCAACTTCTCTAAGGAGTAAGGAAGTACATAATGACGAGTTTTGCTCAAATTCTTTTGAAAGAAAAACTAAAAACTAAAAACTAGTTGGAGGAGCCTAAGATAGGAAAATGGAACGTTAGAACTTGAAACGGAGGAGGACAGCTAGATAATCTCACTTTAGAGGCAACAAATTTCAAACTAGATATACTGGGAGTGCCAGAGGCAAGATTATTGGATACAGGATACATACAAAGATATTAATAACGCTTTAACGCTCAGGAGGAGAAAAACACGGGAGGAGAAGGAATGTTAATAAAGAAGGAATTAGACAAATATGGATACTGGACACACAAGGAAAGAATGATGTTACTGACAATGAGAGCAAAGCCGTTTGACATACCAATGCAAGAAACATATGCGACAACTAATGAACACAGCGAAGAAGAAATAGAGGAATACTATGAAGAGCTACAGCACACACAATAAACCAGTCAAATCTACAGCTGTGTTGATAGTAATGGGTGATATGAATGCAAAAATAGGAAAAGTAAAATACATAAAAATAGTAGACAGTATTTGATACAGACGATCCGGTTAGCATAGCATGTCTGTGATCAAAGTATCATGGAAGCTGCTTTAGACAGTGGAATATCGAATGAATAAAGAATGTTCAAAATCGCTGTCCATGACTGGATTGTTCTGGTTCTCATTCATTGATTATTATCGTGCTGTAATTATTTGAAACGCGAATGTGTGAAAAGGATAACTAACAAGTGAATCGCTCAATGATCAACTTAATAAGTCCGCCTTGTTAGAGTCCACGAGAAAACAGTTTATTACGGAAGAACACACATATTTGACGACATCATTAATATAGTTCATGGTAAGCATATATGACAAATTGAATACTTGCAAACATCCTATTATGGGTCCATGTCGTACTTGAAAAACTGTCAAACGAACATCATGGCTATATACTCGTGCTGCTGGGTTTCAGACAACCGGTAGTGAGCGCATGTGTCTTGACGAGAATGAATCAACTACTTACTCATTTATCTCTTCATCAATTACAATGGACTGACCCGTGTCCGTACTTGACTAAAATATATATATGTGCAGTAGCATCATGCACAACCCTGGAAGGGTAACAAAATCCGTCTTCAATGCTTGACGGTCAATACAAAAGGGGTACGGTAACCTAGTCACCAAGCGTGACCATATCGACGCTAACACGTCATGACTTGACCGTGCATTTCGCGTTCATAACTCCGTAAAGTATAAAGATCAATTTATATTAATTCCATTGACCCTAAACATGCGCACTGTCAATTCTAGCAGACGCCATCAATAAAACTACCGTAACAGTATGGACTAGGGAAAAGAAATGATAGAGGTGACAGATTTATCCAGTTCTGTGAAGAAAACTGGCTGGGTCTATGTAACATCTTTTTAAACACCACACATAGAAACTATACACATGTAAAAGCCCAGACGATGTAACAAAAAATCAAACTGAATTTATCATCATGAAACATAGGTTTAAGAACTGTGTTACAAGCGCAAAGACACAACCTGTCGCTGACATAAATTCAGATCACAATCCTGTCCCCATCATCATTATCATGTGACGTATTCTTCCCAGAACATTGTCTCCGTTACAGCTGCTCTGAACGCATCACGATTCTGGGCAAGTCGACCTGCATCAGCCAAAGACATGTCCAGACTCTCTGTGATGTTCTGTAGCTACCGTCGTCTAGGTCGTTCTCTTTCCCTTTTACCAGGGATCACGCCTTCCATTACTATTTTTTTCCAGACTGTTATGTCTTTTTATATGACTGAACAATTTCAGCTTCCTAATTTCGATGGTATTTAGAAGCCAATTTTCCTCTACACTTAGTGAGTGCAGTACTTCTCTGTTGGTCTTTTTTTCTGTCCAGGGTATTCTCAACATCCTTCTGTAGCATTTCATTTCGAATGATGTAATCTTTTTTGTAACTATTTTATTGAGTGTCCATGTCTTACAGCCGTATGTTGCTACTGGTAATATACATGCTCTGATCAGTTGTAACTTTGTTTCTTCGCTTGTGCCTTGCCATAGGTCGTCATCAAAGTAAATAAACAGCTAAATAGAGTGGGAACCAGAAGAAAGGTGGAAATCCAGATAGAAATATGAGCACTGAAAAAACCAGATATAAAACAAAAAATATCTTGTCGATGTCAAAAATAAGTATTAAATTAATATCAGACAAACATAAAGGTATGTTATCAGTCACTCGTAAGAAATGAAGAAGTAGAAAACTAGACCACAGAAAAACCACAGACATGAGTTGCTTACCCAGGATTCGAACCCTGGACCTTCCGTGCGACAACACCGCCTAGCTATACAAGCGAATCACACTATCCTCCCTGCCATCTGCGCATCACCAAAAAATGATGCTTCGATGACAGGCCATTAGTGCGAACCGCAAGATATAACACCGGAAGTTTACCATGGGCAATTCAGCCTATTAATGTCGCAATCACTTCTGGGTAGGTTTGGTATTGTATAAACATTTTATTACACATAAGGAAGGGAAACCCGAGGCCTGTAAACAGTAAATTAATATGAGACAAACATAAAGGTATGTTATCAATCACTTGTAAGAAATAAAGAAGTAGAACACTAGACAACAGAAAAACAACAGACTTGTGTGGCTTACCCAGGATTCAAACCCTGGACCTTCCGTGCGACAACCCTGCCTAGCTATGCAAGCGAATCACACTATCCTCCCTGCCATCTACGCATCACCAACAAATGATGCTTCGATGACAGGTCATAAGTGCGAGGATAGTGTACATAGGTACTGATGGAAAAGACATAAGAATACCCAGTAACCTTTATTGGGAGAAAACTGCTACAGTAAGATCTGGAAGGAATTATTCACCAAACATAGACATAAAAAGAGGAGTCAGAGAAGGTTGTGTGCTGTTCCCCTGCCTATTTAATTTATACACCGAAAAAATGTTCAAACAGATACAGGAAATACCAGGACTAAACATCAGTGGAAGGTCAATAAACAACCTTAGATATGCAGATGATACCGTGTTGTTAGCTGAAAGCGAACAGGAGTTACAAGAACTAGTGAAGCAAGTGAACAGTTTAAGTCATGAATATGGACTCGACATTAATATTGAGAAATTAAAAACTATGATAATTAGCAAAACGGATGATAATCCGACATTAAAGATAAGCGTAAATGGGAAAATCCTGGAACAAGTCATGAGCTACGTATATCTTGGTCATATAATAACAGAAGATGGCAGATGTGAAACAGAAATCAAGAGGAGAATAAGAAAGGCCAAAGCTACATTCAACAACATGAAACATATTCTGACATCTAAACAGTTGATTCACAAATTAAAACTGAGAATCATAAACTGTTATATATTCTGCACTACTGTGTGGTATAGAAACACGTACAATGAATAAGCAATTGGAAGAACGAATTGAGTCTCTTGAGATGTGGATGTATACAAGAATGGGGCACATCTCATGGAAAGAGAAGAAAACAAATAATGAGGTCCTACAAAATCTAGGTATGAAAAGAGAACTAATGAGGGAGAGCAAAGTTAAGCAGCTAAAATACTTTGGCACCATAAAAAGGCATAACACCTTGCAGAAGAACATAAAAGAAGAGAGAGGTAAAGGCAAACGTGCAAGGAGAAGACAGCGCTATAAGTGGGAAGATAACATCAAAAGAGGGACAGGAAAGAGACTATCAGAGTGCACCACCAAGACAAGAAACAGAACACGTTGGAGATCCATAACAGCCAACCTTCGTTGTGGAAATGGCAGCTGATGCTGATGAATGGTTCAGAGTAAGAAATATGTGACCGCTTGGCAAACACTACCATTTATACGTGTTACAAAAACCACATAGAATGGGAATAAATGACGTTAAAAGCAGTTTAGGCATTTTTGAACAAAACACAGCATCATGAAAGGTTCACGGCTTTGAGAGAGGCATAGTATAGCTGTCTCAGAGAAAATAATGAATGCGTGTTTTTGAATGGAAAATTGTGTGAAGTGAGAGTTGCTATTTTGGTTTTTCTCCATTGTTCATGGACAAGAGAGATGTCACAAAAGTTGAAACAACTGAAAGTCGTGGTCAAATTGTCGAAAACAGAGAGACGTGTGTAGAAAATTGTAACGTGTGAAAAAAGAATGTGTCGTGTGAAAAAAGGCGGGAAAAGGAAGGACCTGCATATAAAGGGAGAGATGTGGGCAAAGGGCATGCAGATGTAGATTATTAGATCAGATCATATTTTCTGATTAGATTAGTTTATAGTTTTTAGCTTTAGAAGGATATCGTCTTTGAGATTATCAAGACAAGTTTATTTTTAGTAGACAAGTTTTTTTTAAGTAGACAAGTTTTCAAGTTGACAAGTTTTTATATTATTCTTGTGGATAATATTTTTCTTTGTGGATATCTTTATTTTCATTGTTAAAAATACTCACTATTCTGTTGAGCGTAAGTACCATATACTGCATCATTGTGAAAACACCAGTGCTGTTCAAATGAAATCAATTAAACACTCATTGAACTTTCTGCATTGCTGTGTTACAATTGGATCATTTTGAAAACCATTGTATGATGTATTGCTTATCACTAAACCCAAAAGGGTAAGAACGAACTTGGGAAGAAAAATAAACTTCGGTCAAGAATTTCCATCTCAGGCGGAATGCCTGTAAACACTTGAACAGAAACGTATAAAGGATTAGCTCTCGTCAATATATTTACCTGCGCACAACACAATTGACTGGCCAACTGACCCGGTCGTACACATTCTTACATTCATGTTGTAACCAGCACGGCCACACACACGTCTTTATATTGGCGCCGTGACCAGCCCTTTTCTTTAGTAAAAACATACTTCAAACACTGATGCCGCGACCAGCCCTTTTTCTTTTATGAAAGCATACTCATTTTGGAGCGCGAACAGCCACTTTTTTTAGGGATAGCAGACATTCCTAATCACTAATCACTATCATGGATCCACAAACGTTGCCACCACAGCTTGATCAGCAACAATTACTGCTCCAACAGCAACAACAACAACAACATTTCATTAATATCCAGCAACAGCAACAGCACCAATCAGCTCTACCAAGTCACACACACCTTCCAGACGACGCAGAGCCAGCTATGATTGCTCTACAGAAAACTATGGAAACTTTCTGTAATATAGACCATTTCGCCAAGTACCAACAGGTCCGAACTGTCATAACTCCATTTGCTGGGGATGCTAAGTCTTTCAGGAAGTGGCTAGTGGACACTGACAAATTTGCTTCTCTTATAAACGCTGCATGTGATGAGGACCGCAAAAGAATAGCTTACCTTTCTTCAGATTCTTTGGTGACCGATTTTCTCCGTCGTAGATCTAAAACATATCCCAATGAGACCTTTGATTCACTGAGAAAAGAGCTTGTACAACGCTAGAGTGATATAACCTATGGACAACATGCTTGGACTTTACTTCGCAAAATACACCAAGACAGACACGAACCAGTACAATTCTATGTTGATCGATTACTCAACTTGGCTGAGGATGCTTTTCTAGACGGGAACATCCCTTCCCAAGAGCTTGAAAGACATTTAGTTGGCATTTTTATTGACGGATTACACGCAGATAACCTTAAACTCCATCTTCTTAGAAAGGATACAAAGACCATTACAGAGACCATTCAACTAGTGGTGACTGAAGAAAATGTTTGTAAAAGGTTCCAGCAACGAATTGGCAGGGAACGAACGAACGAACTTTATTTTCAAAGGGTTAAGAATTGGGCACGCAGGAACCAAAACTAGACTATTCCGAAGAATACCACGAGCCGATGGAAATTGGCCACTCGAGACCACATTATAGTAGGAACAGCTCCCACAGAGTCCATTCAAATTACAATCATCCCACCCAACATGCAGGACAGTCTCATTCTTATACTAACCAGGGACATACAATTCACTTCTTCTCATAGTCTCAATTTTTGGAAGGTTCTCAGTGTCAAGCTGTTTGTATTTCATGTTTCGCCGCAGCTGATATTTTGTAATCAACTGGCATAGACATTTTGTATATTTATACACAATACTTACTTACTTAGTCGTTCCTCTTCTACCGTGGGGTGTAGAGGTTTGGAAGAGAGAGCGCCAAACTATCCTATTTGCTGTCTTCCTACTGGCTTGGTTCCATTCAAGTCCTCGGTCCTTCAATGATTGTCTAATGTTGTCCTCCCAGCGGAATCTGTATATTTATATACAAAGGCAACCTGTAAAATAAATTTAACTGATCTCCGTAATGAAAAATGTACCAATTCCTCGTAAACATACAATAATAAAATAATACCCCTACTACACAATCATCGATTGTGTGATAAATATAATGCCATTACTAACAGTAATGTCTATTACAGCTAAACGTGCACACGACTTGCTAATGTACACAGTCATAACACTTCTAATACAATCACAAAAAACAACTACATGTTAAGGTAGGAATTATGAATTTTTATTGCGTAATATCTGATAGGCATCGGTGCTGACAGCTATTGCATAGGCGAGAACTACAGACGTCAACGGAGAGAGAGGGAGAGAGAGAGAAATTGTTTCCCTACTTCTCTCGAAAGATTGCTTGTAATCCTGACCGCCGTGCATCCACGTATGTCACAGAGTGTCCACAATATCTTGATGGTTTTAAAGACATCTCTGTCTTTCACTATACCACGCCAGGCGCACACCTTAGCAATAGGCATAAGTATTCAACAATAGTCCGAGCACTAGCCGGAAGGTAAAGACACTTAACACAACCATTCATCAAAGCCAGAGTGCCACTGCCCCAAGCAACCATCAATATCCAGATAGTCCTGACGTAGAATAAAGCCCAGACACCATAGCTTAAGTGTCCAGTTTCCTTGTCGTGCTGTAGTTGCTCAGAAATAATAGTTTGTTTCTTTAAAACTCTTCTATTAATTGAGAAGTTGGTAAGAAAACGAATATGGCTGTATACCGCTCCACTTAGTCTTGCGAGTCATGGGCAATGACTACAACCCACAAAAGCCAGATCCAAACCTCAGAAATGAGGTATCCGACGAAGGTGATTGAAGTAACAAGAAGAATCATGGTCCGCAACCAGACGATACGTCAAGGCTTAAAATCACACCCCCTTCAGCCCCAAGTAGAACAGTCCCAACTAAGATGTTTTGGTCATGTCTGCAGAATAGGAGAAGATCGGCTACCACGACAAGCATGGGAAAGAAAGAGCTAGGGATCCAGACCAGCAGGACGACCCAGAGTCCGCTGGGAGGACAACATTAGACAAACTTTGAAGGACCGAGGACTAGAATGGAACCAGGCCAGGAGGAAGACAGCCGATAGGAAAGTCTAGCGCTCTCTCTTCCAAACCTCTACATCTCACGGTAGAAGGGGAATGACTAAGTAAGTAAGTATCTTATACCAAAAAAAAAATAATAATAATAAACATGAAATCATAAAATAATGAATAATTTACACAGAAGGAAATTATTTTAATTTCATTATAATGATAACCTGTTATTAACATTATTCTTTTAGTTATTTAGGTTCATCTAGTTTTTAAGCACAGATATGCCAACAATAATTAGTCCTGACTTCAGTTTCTGACGTCAGTGGTTGAAGAAAGTGAGTAATCTTGGATCTGCTAATATTTTTATTATAGGCGTATTTGAATACTAAAGTCATCACTGACCACCGTATTAAAGATGAGAAAGGTCGAAAACATTGAGTCTCCCACCCCTCCCTCTTGGTCACTAAGGCATGAATTAAAATTCTGGCAGATGTAAGGTGAAAGGTGAGCAAGGTCAATTGTCAAAAGGTCATGGTAAATAATTGTATTTTCTTAAACTTGTATGCGTAGGAATGTAAAGAACGAGATAATCCAGTAAACGAATAAAGAAACTACAAAAATCAAAATGTCAGCTTAACCCACGACAATTACTCAAAACTATTTCTTCAAGATCCAGATATAATCATAAACTCCTTTACTAATCGGTAGCTGTGGTTGTAGGAGTCTGAAGACCTATGATTGAAACTGATTGTTGAGTTGTTGGTATGTCGGATTTGACTTATATTTATATTCTGTTGATGTCAGCAGTTAGACTCGGTGCTGATTGTCTATAGTTTCTTGCCTCAGTACTTGTGATTTGATTAATATTAGACAAACATAAAGGTATGTTTTCAGGCACTCGTAAGAAATAAAGAAGTTAAGGGAAACCCGAGGCCTGTAAACAGTAAATTAATATTAGACAAACATAAAGGTATGTTTTCAGGCACTATTATATTATACTTCTTTATTTCTTACGAGTGCCTGAAAACATACCTTTATGTTTGTCTAATATTAATTTACTGTTTACAGGCCTCGGGTTTCCTATTATATTATACTTCTTTATTTCTTACGAGAGTAGTATACAATGCGCAAAACAGGTATCATTCAGGCGGCGGCGTGTGACTTTTATATAGCAAAATACTCGATCGATTTCAGGCGGTGGCGTTTCAGGCGGCGGTGTATGACTTTTTATATAGCGATATATTTTAGCGGCGGGGCTTCCTCTGACGATCAGACGTATGACTTTTTATATAGTAATATACGATAATGGTGTTTGTTTATACAATATATATAAAAAATATAAAAAATCGATAATGACGGAAAATTTAAAAAATCGATAATGTTGGGTTACTAAGAGGGTTTTTGAAGTGCCTTTTTTGGGCTGGCGTGGGTGATGATGTAGCTGGCGGGGTGGGTTAGGGTGGATTTTTGTGTGATGTGGTAGTGTATTGGTGTGTGTTTGTTTAGACATATATATACACACATATATATATATACATTCATATATACGGAGATGTGGTGACGTTGTCAGGATGCATCTGTGGTGACGGAGGCTTAGGTTACTAAGGGGTTTTTTAAGGGAACGGGTATTGCTTTTTGGCTGGCGGTGATGCCTCATGGGTGTGTGCTGGGGTGTAGCTGGTGGATGTATGTATGACGCAGGAGTGACGTGTTAGATAGAAGTATATAGTTAATGATCTCTTTTAAAAGAATACTTGAGTAAAGAGGAAAATATAAAAATCGATAATGTTGGATTAGGTTACTAAGAGGTTTTTTGAAGTGCCTTTTTTGTGTTGGCGTGTGTGCTGATGTATGTTGTAGGGGTAGCTGGCGGGGTGGGTTAGGGTGGATTTTTGTGTGAAGTATTGTGTTGATAGTGTATCGATGTGTTTGTTTATACATGTATACAATATATGTATAAAAAATATAAAAAATCGATAATGTTGGGTTACTAAGAGGGTTTTTGAAGTGTCTTTTTGGGCTGGCGTGGGTGACGATGTAGCTGGCGGGGTGGGTGGATTTTTGTGTGATGTTGGGTGTGTTTGTTTAGACATATAGACATACATATATACATTCATATATACAGAGATGTGGTGACGTTGTCAGGATGCATCTGTGGTGATGGCGGCTTAGGTTACTAAGGTTTTTTTTAAGGGAACGGGTATTGTTTTTTGACTGGCGGTGATGACTCATGGGTGTGTGCTGGGGTGTAGCTGGTGGTTGTATGTATGATGCAGGAGTGAACTGTTAGATAGAAGTATATAGTTAATGATCTCTTTTAAAAGAATACTTTAGTTAAAGAGGAAAATATAAAAATCGATAACGGGGACTTAGGTTACTAATGGATTTTTTAAGGAAGCGGGTATTGTTTTTTGTGCGAGGGGGAGGATGACGATGTATAGTGGGGTGTGTTGGGGTATGGGTTATTGTGTGCGTGTATTTTAATTGTTGTATATACAATATATATATATATATATATATATGGGAGTGAAGTGTTAGAGACCTAGGTCTACCATCGAAAGTGCGACACGGTATTGTTGTGTATTATTTATTTTACATATAGACATATTTTACAACAGTTATACGAACAGTTAGACGATAGACTTAGATAATAAGAAGACGATATATTTAGACTTTTAGACAATAGGAAGACGATAGTTAGACGATATATACATATAATAGGGAGATATATTTAGACAATAGGAAGACGATAGTTAGACGATATATACATATAATAGGGAGATATATTTAGACAATAGGAAGACGACATATACAGAGACATACAAACAGTTATACAAACAGTTATATATATTTTACAACATTTATACGAACAGTTAGACGAACATTTAGACAAACAATTAGACGATATATAGGTAACAAAAAAGCGTTTTAGTTAATATAGTTTTTATATTCAATAGTGTTTTTGAATTAGCAAACAGGAGTATATATAGTATCTTTTTACAAAATGTACAGTATTTTTACAAAATGGACAGTAATTTTTTATCAAATGAATATACAATTATATGGTGTAATTTTTTAACGTAATACATTTTCACATAGTGATATGTACAATTGAAAAATAATTATATTTTATATTTTTTAACGTAATACATTTTCACATATGAATGTACAATAATACATATTTATATAGGTAGATGTATGTTCAAAATATACAATATCACAGGGGTACAGGCCAGACCTTGAGGGGTGTCGTCACATTGTCGTCACATTGTCGTCACGTCGTAAGAAATATTTTATGTGTAGAGACAGTTTAAATGTTGAGGTGTGATGTGGTATGGTTTTGGAGGTGGAGGAATTGTGTGCTCTGAACCCGATATTTTTCCCACCCTGTGCCTGTTGTGTGTTGAGGACGTCTAGGAATGTGTGTTTGTCTACTTTGTTGTGGTGTTTGTTCAAGCGATTGAGTGGTTTTGAATATGATATAGATAGAAGGATGTGGACGGGATTGCTTCAACATAATATTTTGTATTGGGTCTGTTTAATTGTGCGTTTGTGATAATATCGCTGTCGTGTAAGTTTGAGACAAAAGATTTGAAATCTGTAAGATTTTTGACTAAGTGGGGTTGGTCTAACACACAACTATTATTATTTGAGGCATGAAATAAGCGTAATTCGTTTGTTTCTCTGTGTCTCAAAACTACGTGGTGACTGAAGTTAATCTTGAATCTTTTTGTCTGTTGTGTAAAGACAGGATGCAAAAGACTTTCCCATTCAATTCTTTGGTTATTATGGAAAAAAGTGAAAGTCGATAAATATTTGTGGATGTTAGCGTGTGTTTTAATGGCGTCCCAGTTATCAGTGTAGATTTGTTTTATATCATCCTGTAGGTCTTGTAAGCTGTCTTCTTCAGCCGTCAAGCGGGGTTTTTTTATATGGGGTTGGGTATTGGTCATTGGGCGTTTCTTGGTCTGACCTTTTTTTTTGGTGGGTGAGATGGGGTGGAACTTATTGAATAGGGGGCTCTTGGTAGTGTGGAAGTTGTTGTGGTGGAAGAGGCCGCCATAGCGGCTGAGTCTGACTGGGGATTCGGTGCTGTTGATGGGGCATCTGGTAGTATTGTCTGTGGGTTCGCCGAGTCTGGTGTTACTGTGACACCTGTTGTTGTTGGTGTTGGGGTGGTGTCTGCTATCGGGTTCTGCGTTGAGGTAGAAAGCTGGGTAGGGATAGCGGTGTGTTGGTGTTTTCTGTGGATGCGTAGATTGTCACGACGAGTAAATTGTTTCCCACAAATGTCACAGCTAAAACCGGGCATTGAGTGCCTGGTCTTGCTGTGTCGTAATAGGTCGGCGCGCCTCGTGAAGGTCTCCCCACATCTGCTACATAGCAGCTTGGTTTGTGCCATTGACGTGTCTGTTTGTGCTGAGCTGGACCCATGTTTATTCTCTATGTGACGTTTCAGCGTATCGGGTCTTGTAAATACTATGCCACAGTCAGGACACTCGTGATTGGGGCGGTCGTGTGCTGTGGTCATATGGCGAGTAAGATCATGACCTCGCTTGAAAACAGACTGGCAGCGTAAACAAGCATAGCCCCGCTGTTGAGTTGACTCCATCTGGGAAAAGATGAACAAAAAGACGTTACTTACACATAAAATTAAATACATGTAATGAGAGAGAGAGAGAGAGAGAGAGAGAGAGAAAGAGAAAGAGAGAGAGAAAGAGACAAAGAGAGATCGCATAAACAGGTAAATAAAACACAGTCTTATTTTTTTTTATTCTGTTATCAAAGGAAAGAGGTGTTAACATATCAGAATGGTCCCCGCGCAGGCTGTGACAAAGATATTGATTTAAAACCCAGCTCGTTCGCGAGACAGCACCGAGTTGACCTGTCCTTTTTTTTAAAATAACGAAAATATAAGTATTTATTAAAGTGTATGTTAGTTTCAATCATGGTTATGGCAAGGTGACTTAATGTAATATGTTGATTGTATTATCTCTATCTTTTTCCGTGTGTAGTTCAGTATTGTTTTAAAAGCCAAAAAAAACGCTATTTTCTAAACTATTATGTTGTCTAATTTTCACTGGCTGGTTAGGTAGTTTGTAGTGACTCGGGTCCTTAGTTATTTTTAACGTTATATGTTTGTAGTTACTATGAGAAGTTCTTTATAGAAGCAGCTTGTGAGTACAGAAATACGAATCGAGCGCATGTGTTGTGGAATCAAATCAATTTATCGATCTACCCAAACATCTTTGTGCTACATCCAAGCAAGTATTTGAAATAGACTATTACTCTATACAAGTTTAGAGTGTTGTTATCAGAAAGTATTATAAGTTTTAAGTATCACGGATAATTTTTCAAAACCCAAATATAATTTGCTTTCGCACGAGTTTAACAATAGACGAGAAACGTAGATAAGGTTTAAACTAAGGAATTTTTCTCGTTATACCCACCACATAAAAAATAAGTCGGATAATTCTTAACTTAGCTAAACCATACACACATGTAAGAATTTAACAAACAACTATTATTAAAATACCTATTAGCCTAGACATATTAACTTTGAAACAGCCTTTACCAACACTGGCTAGCGAAAAAGCGAATACACAGACATGTCTTTTAAATAGAAAACAGATATTTAATACAACACACGGATAAGGAATAATAAGTTAGTCTCGGAGTTAACATCTTAACAAAACACACAGATAAAAACAACAGAGATATTTATTTATATTTAACACCTTAATACAAAAACACGAAGACCGAAAACATAAACGAAAACAAACGAATACAACCAAAACAGATATTTTTAAAGATATTTATTGTATATAGCCTACTGAAAACAGCTATATAAAAATATTTATTTTTTATGTGTAAAATATATATTTTAACTCCCTATTTTTTTTTTTTATATTCTTATAGAAAAAAAAAAAAACAGACGAATACAAACATATACATATACCGAGTTTACATTTAGAACTTTGTATAGGGTTTTCTTCCAGTCTCTGAGTGTTAAGAAAATACGCCTAGGAAAACACAAACACATACCCAGATATTTTTCCACAGAATACCCTTAAAAAGACACAGACATATATCTCTTAAAGGTCAGAGATATTTAACACAAAATACGAATAAAAACAGAATAACATACGTTTGGTGGTGAGCTGTTGCTTTTTCAGAAGTTTGATATTAGAAGGCTTTACGACTAAGCACAGAGACGTTCGCCGGTCCAGGTCTGGTTAAAGAATGAGACATGTCTAAAACAATTCATGATTAAGACAATGACTTTCCAATAAAAGTAGTCCGAGTGTATGAATTTCGTGATGGAACCCGATTGGTTGTTGTGTAGAGATACTGTTTCAGAAAATAGTTCGCGCGCAAGCGCTTCGTCATGGTTTGGTCGATAAAAACGTTATCATAACATATGAACAGGAAAATCGACCTCGCCCTGGTTTGAAACCAGATCAATGACCCCACAAAACATCACGCGTAAATTTCTGTTCACGTCACTCATACACAGTTATTATATTGTATGTTTCAAACAACAAATATGCTAAAAACGTGAGAATCACTGTTTCAAGAACGTAAGATTCGTGCTAAAAACGTGAGAACCAACCAACATGTATTGAGAATCAAGAATTTGAGAACCTTTGGTGTAAAACATTGTGACAATAAAAAACAATGTGAGAAGTACTGTTCAAGAATTTGAGAACCTTTGGTGTAAAACATTGTGACAATAAAAAACAATGTGAGAAGTACTGTTCAAGAACTTGAGAACCACTGTGTTTAAAAAACATTTACAACAAATATAAGTGTCTGTTTGGTACATTCTTTTTGAGTTGAACGACACACGCCTCGAAAGAAAGCAAGAGAGAGGGAGAGTGAGAAAAAGAGAGAGAGAGAGAGAGAGAGAACGAACGAACGAACGAGCTTTATTTTCAAAGGGTTGAGAATTGGTCACGCAGACCCGTCTAACATTCTGCCCTTCCTTTCGCTCACCTTTCATGCAGTATCCTTTCAATAGCACATGTATTTTTAGCAATATTTAAGCATACAACATTATCGAGGTAAAATAATAACATACATTTGTAACATGTAGACATAATCAAATTTAAGGGGGGAAAAAATTATTAATTAAAATACAGTAACAAAAATTAATACCTTAAAAGAGAAAGCGAGAAAAGAGAGAGAGAGAGGAGGGAGAGAGAGAGAGATAGAAAGAAAGGGAAAGAAAGAGAGAAAGATAGGAAGAGAGAAGAGAGAGAGCGAGAGAATAAAACACAGTCTTATTTTTAGGCTGTTATGAAAGGAAAGAGGTGTTAACAGACCTGCCCGCGCAGGCTGTGACAGAAAAGATATTGATTTACAACCACGCGCGTTCGAAACAGGTGACAATTTTCCCTTTCAGTTAAAATAACGGAGATTTAAGTACTAACGTGTTTGGTAGTTTGCACCATAGCAAGGCGTTTTTCTTTGTGTAGCTAATGGTATGTTCTAAATATTCTTTTTAATGTGATAAAAGTGTTTATTAATTTTTTTGCGTTATCAGATTCTGTCTTTTTTATATTTGTTATGTTAACACAAATAAGGCTCACAAAAATACTTGTTTAACAGTAGGTGAGAAAATAAGGAAAATCTTTTTTCCTAGCACATAACCGGTTAGTCTTATCAACCAAAAAAAACGTTATGTCAAGATAAAAAATAAAACAATTTAGTATCTGAGTTAACATAAAACACACAGTTATTAAGCTGAGTTAACAGCTTAACGGATAGACTATTTTGAAACAGATTTTTTAGCAACACGGGTTAGCGAAAAATTCGAATGCACAGACATACCTTTTAAATAAAAAACAGATATTTAATACGACACACGCATAAACGAGCAACTAAAACTTTTATATTTTTAAAGATATACAACCTAACACAGAGTACCGAATACACACACACACACACACACACACACACACACACACACACATACACACACACACACACATTTAGACCTTTGTGTAGGTTATGTCTTCACAGTGTCTGTTAAGAAAAAATATGCCTAGCGAACAACAACGGTCAGATATTTAAACAGAGAAATAACAGCTATATATTTAACATTCTAACGTGTTTCTCACTTTTTTGTTAAGTTTTTATTTCAAAAATACTTTGTTTGATACTCTATTTTATTTTATTTTTGTAAAACTTTTGTTTAAAATGGTTGGTCGCAAAGAAAAAAGTTATCTCTAACGGCTTTCTTTCCTCGTCAATAAACCATCTGCCCACATTACAAATAAACGATAATTGGATTTATGCTGGAACATAACGAAACAGACATCGAATTAGAAACATCTGTCACTAGGTAAATAACGGCTCTCGATTTTTTCGAAGGGCTCAAGTAGTAGTAGGGTATGCGCAACTTAGGTAGTATTCTACCCCTCCATCTTGCCCCGCCTCTTCCTATTATCTCCCCCTTGTTAGCTCAAATCCGCCATCTTGTTATCTCCCCCTTGTTAGCTCAAGTCCGCCATCTTACCCCCTTGTTAGCTCAAGTCCGCCATCTTGACCCAAATAACCTCCCCTTGTTAGCTCAAATCCGCCATCTTGTTATCTCCCCCTTGTTAGCTCAAATCCGCCATCTTGACCCAAATAACCTCCCCTTGTTAGCTCAAGTCCGCCATCTTGACCCAAATAACCTCCCCTTGTTAGCTCAAGTCCGCCATCTTGACCCAAATAACCTCCCCTTGTTAGCTCAAGTCCGCCATCTTGCGCCGCGCGCCTGCAGATTGCGCTTATATAAAAGTCACGCGCCTGCAGAATTTTTGCTATATAAAAGTCACGCGCCTGCAGCGCGCCTGCAGCGCGCCTGCAGAATGATACCTGTTTTGCGCATACCCTACTACTACTTGAGCCCTTCGAAAAAATCGAGAGCCGTTATTTACCTAGTGACAGATGTTTCTAATTCGATGTCTGTTTCGTTATGTTCCAGCATAAATCCAATTATCGTTTATTTGTAATGTGGGCAGATGGTTTATTGACGAGGAAAGAAAGCCGTTAGAGATAACTTTTTTCTTTGCGACCAACCATTTTAAACAAAAGTTTTACAAAAATAAAATAAAATAGAGTATCAAACAAAGTATTTTTGAAATAAAAACTTAACAAAAAAGTGAGAAACACGTTAGAATGTTAAATATATAGCTGTTATTTCTCTGTTTAAATATCTGACCGTTGTTGTTCGCTAGGCATATTTTTTCTTAACAGACACTGTGAAGACATAACCTACACAAAGGTCTAAATGTGTGTGTGTGTGTGTGTGTGTGTGTGTGTGTGTGTGTGTGTGTGTGTGTGTGTGTGTGTATGTGTATTCGGTACTCTGTGTTAGGTTGTATATCTTTAAAAATATAAAAGTTTTAGTTGCTCGTTTATGCGTGTGTCGTATTAAATATCTGTTTTTTATTTAAAAGGTATGTCTGTGCATTCGAATTTTTCGCTAACCCGTGTTGCTAAAAAATCTGTTTCAAAATAGTCTATCCGTTAAGCTGTTAACTCAGCTTAATAACTGTGTGTTTTATGTTAACTCAGATACTAAATGTGTATTGTTTATCTTGACATAGCATAGTTTTTGATAAGACTAACCGATTATGTGCTAGGAAAAAAGATTTTCCTTAAAAACCTACTGTTAAACAAGTATTTTTGTGAGATTTATTTGTGTTAACATAACAAATATAAAAAAGACAGAATCTGATAACGCAAAAAATTAATAAACACTTTTATCACATTAAAAAGAATATTTAGAACATACCATTAGCTACACAAAGAAAAACGCCTTGCTATGGTGCAAACTACCAAACACGTTAGTACTTAAATCTCCGTTATTTTAACTGAAAGGGAAAATTGTCACCTGTTTCGAACGCGCGTGGTTGTAAATCAATATCTTTTCTGTCACAGCCTGCGCGGGCAGGTCTGTTAACACCTCTTTCCTTTCATAACAGCCTAAAAATAAGACTGTGTTTTTTTTCTCTCTCTCTCTCTCTTCTCTCTTCCTATCTTTCTCTCTTTCTTTCCCTTTCTTTCTATCTCTCTCTCTCCCTCTCCTCTCTCTCTCTCTTTTCTCGCTTTCTCTTTTAAGGTATTAATTTTTGTTACTGTATTTTAATTAATAATTTTTTCCCCCCTTAAATTTGATTATGTCTACATGTTACAAATGTATGTTATTATTTTACCTCGATAATGTTGTATGCTTAAATATTGCTAAAAATACATGTGCTATTGAAAGGATACTGCATGAAAGGTGAGCGAAAGGAAGGGCAGAATGTTAGACGGGTCTGCGTGACCAATTCTCAACCCTTTGAAAATAAAGCTCGTTCGTTCGTTCGTTCTCTCTCTCTCTCTCTATCTCTCTTTCTCTCTCTCTCTCTCTCTCTTTCTATCTTTCGAGGCGTGTGTCGTTCAACTCAAAAAGAATGTACCAAACAGACACTTATATTTGTTGTAAATGTTTTTTAAACACAGTGGTTCTCAAGTTCTTGAACAGTACTTCTCACATTGTTTTTTATTGTCACAATGTTTTACACCAAAGGTTCTCAAATTCTTGAACAGTACTTCTCACATTGTTTTTTATTGTCACAATGTTTTACACCAAAGGTTCTCAAATTCTTGATTCTCAATACATGTTGGTTGGTTCTCACGTTTTTAGCACGAATCTTACGTTCTTGAAACAGTGATTCTCACGTTTTTAGCATATTTGTTGTTTGAAACATACAATATAATAACTGTGTATGAGTGACGTGAACAGAAATTTACGCGTGATGTTTTGTGGGGTCATTGATCTGGTTTCAAACCAGGGCGAGGTCGATTTTCCTGTTCATATGTTATGATAACGTTTTTATCGACCAAACCATGACGAAGCGCTTGCGCGCGAACTATTTTCTGAAACAGTATCTCTACACAACAACCAATCGGGTTCCATCACGAAATTCATACACTCGGACTACTTTTATTGGAAAGTCATTGTCTTAATCCTGAATTGTTTTAGACATGTCTCATTCTTTAACCAGACCTGGACCGGCGAACGTCTCTGTGCTTAGTCGTAAAGCCTTCTAATATCAAACTTCTGAAAAAGCAACAGCTCACCACCAAACGTATGTTATTCTGTTTTTATTCGTATTTTGTGTTAAATATCTCTGACCTTTAAGAGATATATGTCTGTGTCTTTTTAAGGGTATTCTGTGGAAAAATATCTGGGTATGTGTTTGTGTTTTCCTAGGCGTATTTTCTTAACACTCAGAGACTGGAAGAAAACCCTATACAAAGTTCTAAATGTAAACTCGGTATATGTATATGTTTGTATTCGTCTGTTTTTTTTTTTTTCTATAATAATATAAAAATAATAATAGGGAGTTAAAATATATATTTTACACATAAAAAATAAATATTTTTATATAGCTGTTTTCAGTAGGCTATATACAATAAATATCTTTAAAAATATCTGTTTTGGTTGTATTCGTTTGTTTTCGTTTATGTTTTCGGTCTTCGTGTTTTTGTATTAAGGTGTTAAATATAAATAAATATCTCTGTTGTTTTTTATCTGTGTGTTTTGTTAAGATGTTAACTCCGAGACTAACTTATTATTCCTTATCCGTGTGTTGTATTAAATATCTGTTTTCTATTTAAAAGACATGTCTGTGTATTCGCTTTTTCGCTAGCCAGTGTTGGTAAAGGCTGTTTCAAAGTTAATATGTCTAGGCTAATAGGTATTTTAATAATAGTTGTTTGTTTAAATTCTTACATGTGTGTATGGTTTAGCTAAGTTAAGAATTATCCGACTTATTTTTTATGTGGTGGGTATAACGAGAAAAATTCCTTAGTTTTAAACCTTATCTACGTTTCTCGTCTATTGTTAAACTCGTGCGAAAGCAAATTATATTTGGGTTTTGAAAAATTATCCGTGATACTTAAAACTTATAATACTTTCTGATAACAACACTCTAAACTTGTATAGAGTAATAGTCTATTTCAAATACTTGCTTGGATGTAGCACAAAGATGTTTGGGTAGATCGATAAATTGATTTGATTCCACAACACATGCGCTCGATTCGTATTTCTGTACTCACAAGCTGCTTCTATAAAGAACTTCTCATAGTAACTACAAACATATAACGTTAAAAATAACTAAGGACCCGAGTCACTACAAACTACCTAACCAGCCAGTGAAAATTAGACAACATAATAGTTTAGAAAATAGCGTTTTTTGGCTTTTAAAACAATACTGAACTACACACGGAAAAAGATAGAGATAATACAATCAACATATTACATTAAGTCACCTTGCCATAACCATGATTGAAACTAACATACACTTTAATAAATACTTATATTTTCGTTATTTTAAAAAAAAAAAGGACAGGTCAACTCGGTGCTGTCTCGCGAACGAGCTGGGTTTTAAATCAATATCTTTGTCACAGCCTGCGCGGGGACCATTCTGATATGTTAACACCTCTTTCCTTTGATAACAGAATAAAAAAAAAATAAGACTGTGTTTTATTTACCTGTTTATGCGATCTCTCTTTGTCTCTTTCTCTCTCTCTTTCTCTCTCTCTCTCTCTCTCTCTCTCTCTCTCTCATTACATGTATTTAATTTTATGTGTAAGTAACGTCTTTTTGTTCATCTTTTCCCAGATGGAGTCAACTCAACAGCGGGGCTATGCTTGTTTACGCTGCCAGTCTGTTTTCAAGCGAGGTCATGATCTTACTCGCCATATGACCACAGCACACGACCGCCCCAATCACGAGTGTCCTGACTGTGGCATAGTATTTACAAGACCCGATACGCTGAAACGTCACATAGAGAATAAACATGGGTCCAGCTCAGCACAAACAGACACGTCAATGGCACAAACCAAGCTGCTATGTAGCAGATGTGGGGAGACCTTCACGAGGCGCGCCGACCTATTACGACACAGCAAGACCAGGCACTCAATGCCCGGTTTTAGCTGTGACATTTGTGGGAAACAATTTACTCGTCGTGACAATCTACGCATCCACAGAAAACACCAACACACCGCTATCCCTACCCAGCTTTCTACCTCAACGCAGAACCCGATAGCAGACACCACCCCAACACCAACAACAACAGGTGTCACAGTAACACCAGACTCGGCGAACCCACAGACAATACTACCAGATGCCCCATCAACAGCACCGAATCCCCAGTCAGACTCAGCCGCTATGGCGGCCTCTTCCACCACAACAACTTCCACACTACCAAGAGCCCCCTATTCAATAAGTTCCACCCCATCTCACCCACCAAAAAAAGGTCAGACCAAGAAACGCCCAATGACCAATACCCAACCCCATATAAAAAAACCCCGCTTGACGGCTGAAGAAGACAGCTTACAAGACCTACAGGATGATATAAAACAAATCTACACTGATAACTGGGACGCCATTAAAACACACGCTAACATCCACAAATATTTATCGACTTTCACTTTTTTCCATAATAACCAAAGAATTGAATGGGAAAGTCTTTTGCATCCTGTCTTTACACAACAGACAAAAAGATTCAAGATTAACTTCAGTCACCACGTAGTTTTGAGACACAGAGAAACAAACGAATTACGCTTATTTCATGCCTCAAATAATAATAGTTGTGTGTTAGACCAACCCCACTTAGTCAAAAATCTTACAGATTTCAAATCTTTTGTCTCAAACTTACACGACAGCGATATTATCACAAACGCACAATTAAACAGACCCAATACAAAATATTATGTTGAAGCAATCCCGTCCACATCCTTCTATCTATATCATATTCAAAACCACTCAATCGCTTGAACAAACACCACAACAAAGTAGACAAACACACATTCCTAGACGTCCTCAACACACAACAGGCACAGGGTGGGAAAAATATCGGGTTCAGAGCACACAATTCCTCCACCTCCAAAACCATACCACATCACACCTCAACATTTAAACTGTCTCTACACATAAAATATTTCTTACGACGTGACGACAATGTGACGACAATGTGACGACACCCCTCAAGGTCTGGCCTGTACCCCTGTGATATTGTATATTTTGAACATACATCTACCTATATAAATATGTATTATTGTACATTCATATGTGAAAATGTATTACGTTAAAAAATATAAAATATAATTATTTTTCAATTGTACATATCACTATGTGAAAATGTATTACGTTAAAAAATTACACCATATAATTGTATATTCATTTGATAAAATATCAATGTCCATTTTGTAAAAAATACTATATATACTCCTGTTTGCTAATTCAAAAACACTATTGAATATAAAAACTATATTAACTAAAACGCTTTTTTGTTACCTATATATCGTCTAATTGTTTGTCTAAATGTTCGTCTAACTGTTCGTATAACTGTTTGTATAACTGTTTGTATAACTGTTTGTATGTCTCTGTATATGTCGTCTTCCTATTGTCTAAATATATCTCCCTATTATATGTATATATCGTCTAACTATCGTCTTCCTATTGTCTAAATATATCTCCCTATTATATGTATATATCGTCTAACTATCGTCTTCCTATTGTCTAAAAGTCTAAATATATCGTCTTCTTATTATCTAAGTCTATCGTCTAACTGTTCGTATAACTGTTGTAAAATATGTCTATATGTAAAATAAATAATACACAACAATACCGTGTCGCACTTTCGATGGTAGACCTAGGTCTCTAACACTTCACTCCCATATATATATATATATATATATATATATTGTATATACAACAATTAAAATACACGCACACAATAACCCATACCCCAACACACCCCACTATACATCGTCATCCTCCCCCTCGCACAAAAACAATACCCGCTTCCTTAAAAAATCCATTAGTAACCTAAGTCCCCGTTATCGATTTTTATATTTTCCTCTTTAACTAAAGTATTCTTTTAAAAGAGATCATTAACTATATACTTCTATCTAACAGTTCACTCCTGCATCATACATACAACCACCAGCTACACCCCAGCACACACCCATGAGTCATCACCGCCAGTCAAAAAACAATACCCGTTCCCTTAAAAAAACCTTAGTAACCTAAGCCGCCATCACCACAGATGCATCCTGACAACGTCCCCACATCTCTGTATATATGAATGTATATATGTATGTCTATATGTCTAAACAAACACACCCAACATCACACAAAAATCCACCCACCCCGCCAGCTACATCGTCACCCACGCCAGCCCAAAAAAAGACACTTCAAAAACCCTCTTAGTAACCCAACATTATCGATTTTTTATATTTTTTATACATATATTGTATACATGTATAAACAAACACATCGATACACTATCAACACAATACTTCACACAAAAATCCACCCTAACCCACCCCGCCAGCTACCCCTACAACATACATCAGCACACACGCCAACACAAAAAAGGCACTTCAAAAAACCTCTTAGTAACCTAATCCAACATTATCGATTTTTATATTTTCCTCTTTACTCAAGTATTCTTTTAAAAGAGATCATTAACTATATACTTCTATCTAACACGTCACTCCTGCGTCATACATACATCCACCAGCTACACCCCAGCACACACCCATGAGGCATCACCGCCAGCCAAAAAGCAATACCCGTTCCCTTAAAAAACCCCTTAGTAACCTAAGCCTCCGTCACCACAGATGCATCCTGACAACGTCACCACATCTCCGTATATATGAATGTATATATATGTGTGTATATATGTCTAAACAAACACACCAATACACTACCACATCACACAAAAATCCACCCTAACCCACCCCGCCAGCTACATCATCACCCACGCCAGCCCAAAAAAGGCACTTCAAAAACCCTCTTAGTAACCCAACATTATCGATTTTTTAAATTTTCCGTCATTATCGATTTTTTATATTTTTTATATATATTGTATAAACAAACACCATTATCGTATATTACTATATAAAAAGTCATACGTCTGATCGTCAGAGGAAGCCCCGCCGCTAAAATATATCGCTATATAAAAAGTCATACACCGCCGCCTGAAACGCCACCGCCTGAAATCGATCGAGTATTTTGCTATATAAAAGTCACACGCCGCCGCCTGAATGATACCTGTTTTGCGCATTGTATACTACTTACGAGTGCCTGAAAACATACCTTTATGTTTGTCTAATATTAATTTACTGTTTACAGGCCTCGGGTTTCCCTTCCTTACTTGTGATTTGATGCTTGCTTCTCATCCACTGCCTTTTAGGTACCGAATCTCATCATATTTGTGAGTCCTCCGCATCTCTATTCCAGATTGTCTCTATGTTTTTCCAGTTCAGTCTTTAGTCTAAAGTCATGCCTAAATATTTCATTGTTCCTTCCATTTTTATTTTGTGCCGTGTGATTTTTACGCCTGTAGCCTGCTTTATTCTTATAATTATGCCTCTACTGAATATCTTTCGCGCCTCTATTTTAGCGTTCAGCTGGAGGCCCTACATAGCCATGCACTCTGCTATCTTGTTTATTTGGGCTTATCTATATGTATGAGCGTTCAGCTGGAGGTCCTACTTAGCCATGTACTCTGCTATCTTGTTTATTTGGGTTTATCGATATGTATGAGCGTTCAGCTGGAGGCCTTACATAGCCATGTACTCTGCTATGTCGTTTATTTGGGCTTATCGATATGTATGAGCGTTCAGTTGGAGGCCCTACTTAGCCATGTACTCTGCTATCGTGTTTATGTGAGTCTATAGATGTGTATGAGCGTCTGATTGACAGAATGATTTAGAGAACTGGTCTATCGCGGCAAAAGTGCCGGGTTCGAATCACAGTAACGACATGCTTCAGTCTACCCAGCTGTAAATGGGTACCTGACCAGTAAGGTAAGGAAAAGGCAGCGAGAAAGGGAACTGGTCTCATCACATCTCGACGTTAGGTCTAACACGGTGAAGTCCCCTTCCACTCCCTTACGGCTGCATCTACTTTGTGACGACCTTAACCTTAGACGTGTGTATAATCCGTGAAGGATTTTCCCGGTCCTAAAAATAGGTGTATCTTTTGAAATTGTGTAAGTGTGACGTATAATAACTCCGCCTAGGCCGGTCCCAAGCCCGGCTGAAAAAGGAGGACGGCGGCCTGTATGGAGGCCGTAAGGAGGCAGCCACTCCCCCATGCACAGGCACAATAGACCAATCACCTGTTTGCTTTAAATCACGATTATGCGAAAAACAAGAGAGAAAACCGGATTGATTCTAAGAGCGACGAACTGGAACGGACTACGGACTACGACATATGGAACTTGGAACACAAGAAGTATAAATGGGAAAGAAGAGGAGCTGGTGGAAGAGATAAGGAAAGCAAAACTAGAAATCCTGGCGATAACGGAAACGAAGAAAAAGGGACAAGGAATCATGGATCTCAATGGCAACACGCTGCTCTACAGTGGTGTACCCACATCTAAAAGAGCTAAAGCGGACGTGGGTTGCATTGTGGTCAATAACCAAAAAGATAGTATCAAGGGATGAAAATTTGTCTCGGAGCGGATTATGGTTGTACAACTAAAAGAAGGAGAAACCATAGCCAACCTGGTCATAGTTTATGGGCTAAATGAGGATGAGAGAGCAGAGGTCAAGGATGAATTCTTCGAACTGCTTCAAAAGACAGTGGATGACTGCCTAGATGAAATTATCATTCTCGGAGATTTCAATGCCAGAGTTGGAAATGACCATGCTAGATGAGGTGGATTAATTGGATGATATGGAGAAGATACTCTCAATGACAATAGAAAGCGACTCCTTAGATTCTGCAGCGACCATTTTTTTAAATTGACTTTATCCCTGCGACCAAATCCGTCTCTCCCCTGAAAAATTAGTTGATTACAGTAACGAATAAAGTAATAAGTACTTTGTTACTTTCTCAAAACACTCTAATTTCACTGGCTACAGGCCTTCGACAGTGTTTTTCATAATTTGCAAGATTTTATTTTATTTTATTTACTTTTTAAATTCGTACTCTCTCAGTGTTTCTTTATTACTTTGTTAGAATTTTAGTGTTGTGGTATGAAAACGTGCGGGCCTACTGTTGTGTGACTATTTTAATATACTACTAACAATTTCAGTTAATTGTAATTTTTAAAGCAATACTTGTACCAAGTGTTCGTACGTTAAGTACTAACAATTGTATTTTCACTTACTTGGTGACGTTAATTAGTTTAAATTATCGTGAGTTTCGTATTTAAAATTGCTTTTGTTGCTTTCCTTTTTAAACACTCGCCAAAATAAAATGCATACCTATCAGACACAATGGCTAATTAAGGATGGTCTATGGCTGGGTCACCTGAACATTTACCATTTATTATGCTAACTTCCTGAGCTTACACAAATTCTGAATAAACATTTTCATGTTTTAGGACTTTCCGAAAGTCATTTAAACGACAAAATATCAGATGGTGACATTGCCCTAAATAGCTTTAAAACAGTTCAGCGAGACTCAAGTAGAAAGGTAGAAACAGGTATAGTAGTATATATTTCCACTTCTATTAGTTGTTATCGCCGCAGAAGCGATTTAGAGACAGCAGAGACCGAGTGCATATGGTTAGAAATAAAACTACCGACTCAGGAACAATTTCTATTCGGGTATCCTTATATAAATCCCAGTGCAGGAGCCATCTGGTATGACGATTTCACCACTAAGATGGATAAAGTATTTACCACTGCCAAAGAAATTCTTCTTCTAGGCGATTTCAACATCGACAAGCACAACAAAAACCAAACGTGGGAAAACTTCATACTAGCTTACAACCTAAAACAAATAGTCAACCAGCCTACCAGGGTAACAAATGCATCATCCACAACAATTGACCACATCTACGTCACCTGTGCAGAAAACATTATAGAATGCTCTGTCGCGATGAGTGACCACTATCCTATATGTTGCACGTGGTCAAAGAATAAATATAAACCTCCAAGAAATAAACATATCAGTGATAAATTTAGAAGTTTTAAAAATTTCAATCGTGAACTATTTTTACATGATTTGCGAGCTTCACCTCTTGCCAGTGTTTACCAGCTTTCTGATCCTGATGACGCCATTGCCCATTGGACACGTATGTTTCTTTGTGTGTTTGATAACCACGCACCAACTAAAGAAGTTCGTGTGAAACGACAGGCCAAATCTCCTTGGATCACACAAGCAGTGCTAGACGCCATGAGGCAGAGAGATCAAGCTCACAAAAACAAGGACTTTAACACATACAGAGCACACAGGAACAACATGCAATATTTAATTCGTAGAAAAAAAAATTACTTTAAAAATTTGGTTCAGAACAAAACAAACTGTAAAGATATATGGAAAGCAAATTACACCTTAGCGAACAAGCGAAATCTGTCAGTCTCGTCAACCCCTAATACTTCATTTACTTGCACAGACTTAGCAATTATCTTCAGGCAGAAATAAACAGTCTTAAATCTACGATACAAAATTCACCTTGTGACTTAGGCAGGCTGTCAGTGTTTTGTGAGAACACATGCACCAACACAATCCAATCCAACATTCCGTTTATGACAGTTAATGAAGTGTATAACTATCTTCTAGGACTTAAAGATAATAACTCATCAGGACTTGACGGAGTCAGTAATCGAATCCTGCGTTATGCGGCTCCAGCTATTCATCATCATCATCAGCTGCCATCTCCACAACGAAGGTTGGCTGTAATGGATCTCCAACGTCTTCTGTCTCTTGTTTTGGTGGTGCACTCTGATAGACCCTTTCCTGTCCATCTCTTGATGTTATCTTCCCACTTATAGCGATGTCTTCCCCTTGCACGTTTGCCTTCAGCTCTCCCTTCTGTTATGGTCTTCTGCAAGGTGTTATGCCTTTTTATGTTGCCAAGTATATTAGCTGCCGAACCTTGATCTCCCTCATTAGTTCTCTTTTCATACCTAGATTTTGTAGGACCTCATTATTTGTTTTCATCTCTTTCCATGAGATACGCCCCATTCTTCTATATATCCACACTTCAAGAGCCTCAATTCTTTCTTCCAAATGCTTATTCATCGAACATGTTTCCGCGCCATACAGAAATGAAGAATATATATAACACTTTATGATTCTCAGTTTTAATTTGTGAGATAACTGTTTAGATGTCAGTATATGTTTCATGTTGTTGAATGTAGCTTTGGCCATTCCTATTCTCTTCTTGATTTCTGTTTCACATCTGCCATCTTCTGTTATTATATGACCAAGATATACGTAGCTTTTGACTTGTTCAAGGATTTTCTCATTTACGCTTATCTTTAATGTGGGTTCATCGTTTATTTTGCTAATTATCATAGTTTTTGTTTTCTCAATATTAATGTCGATTCCATATTTATGACTTATACTGTTCACTAGCTTCACTAGTTCTTGTAATTCCTGTTTGCTTTCAGCTAACAACATGGTATTATCTGCATATTTAAGGTTGTTTAGACCAGCTATTAGTGATTCGCTTATATACATATACGAGTACAATCAATGTATCGCAAGGTATAACTTTCCGTGGCACTTTAAAGTCGGTAAGGTATATCCTCTCTTAAAGCCTGGCTCTTCCGACAATAATAACTTTCGTAACTATAGGCCAATCTCCTTAATATCATCGCTATCCAAACAACTAGAATAACACTTACATAAAATAACACTACAACACCTAGTTAACAAAAGCTTGCTAATTTATAGTCATTCGGGGTTTAGACCTAAACATTCATGTCACACAGCTCTAACTAAGATGATTGACAACTGGCACTTAAATATTAATAACGATAACATATGTGGGGACGTTTTTATAGACTTTAAAAAAGCATTTGATATGATAGATCACGCTATTTTAATTAGAAAACTAGAAACATCAAAAGTAAACCTTCAACTAGTGACGATAATTAAATCATTCCTGTCAGACAGAAAACATGTAGTTTCTTACAACAACTCTTGCTCAAACCCAACCGTAATAAATACCGGCGTTCCTCGGGGCTATATTCTTGAGCCTCTACTTTTTGCCATATACATTAATGACCTTCCACTACACGTCGAGCACGCATCCTGTGACCTATTTGCTGATGACTGTACTGTATACACGAGTGATGCAAGTTGTAAAACACTCGAACTATCGCTACAAAAAGATACAGACAATGTGATTAAGTGGAGCATCAGAAATTGCATGCTAATTAATATAATTAAAACAAAGTGCAAGTTAATATTAACTAGACAAAAATTACAAAATTTAGAGAAAACAACACTTCAGATCTATATTGGTACCTCACCAATTGAAAAGTTAATGAACATAAAACTCTAGGAATAGTCGTTGACCAGCATATAAATTGGAGCTCACATGTTCATGCACTGACCAAGCAAACGGCACAGAAATTTTACCAGTTAGCTAAAATCAAACATTTCCTAGACGAAGATGCACGAAAATTGTTCTATATGTCTCACATACAAACCTTGACTATTGCTCCACAATCTGGGATGGTAGTTCTATGTCCAACACTAAAAGACTCCATTCACTACAAAAGCGGGCAGTGCGCCTAGTTTCTGACAACTGCCAAACACAGTGTGTAGATCTATATAAAGATCTCAACATACTGCCTCTAAGAAAGCGCTTTCTATTCAACAAGGCTAAATTTGTTCACAAAATTCTATCACAGAATGCTCCAACATATCTGTGGCCAATGTTCACATACAATGAAAGACGTAGTCAACGCCTTAACAAAATACAAGTGCCCAAGCCTAGGCTTGACTTATTCAAGAAAAGCTTATCTTACTCTGCTGCTCATCTTTGGAACTATCTTCCACATTATCTAAAAGATAACAACCTCAGTCCCTATTCATACAATTGTAAACTTTTCGAATACTTTATGAGTTCTGATTATCTGCCCCCCTAATGTAATTATTTTTCCGAACAAATGATATAATTTCGAATGTAGGTTTAATGAGGATGTTAGTGCTTTTCAACATATTTTGTGTCATGGTAATACTTAGTTTGTACTTTTCAACATATTTTATTTCATGTTTATAACTAGATACTGTGAATGTGAGTATGCTATTATTTTACGTTTACAACGTTAATTCATTGAATTTATGGGTAAAATGTAAGTAAGAATAAATGAAATCAGTATAAAAGACGAGAGAAAGGAAGGGCAGAATGTCAGACGGGCCTTCGTGCCCAATTCTCAACCCTTTGAAAATGAAGTTCGTTCGTTCGTTCGTTCTCTCGTGTCGACCTTGAATCACGTGAGGGATTTCCAAGAAACATATATTTCCTCCCTAAAATGATGGGTTTACTACTGCGGCATTGATTTTCACCCGTACATACCGGGTTGAAACATCAATTTCCGCAATCGAAAGAATCATAGACTCTATATTCTTCCGGGGCCCTTGTATTTCTAGAGTTTCACCAGTGTATTGGTGGGCCTTCACCAAAGATGGGGAAACTAGAGCTGAATATTCTAAGCCCGAATAATATAAGCACCGTCTTGTTTGGTTACCAACGGTTACTTGCTCAGTAATAGTGGTATGGCTGGGGTTTTGTTCGTATGCCTGGAAGTCATGGTTCCCTGTCGGCCTCGTGAGCAGACGTACAACATTATAAGTGTCTGTTCTAGACATCTTACACTCCCATGAGAAATGTGTTCTTTTTTGCACAACTTACACCATCATTTTCCCGTTCCCAGTGCTGAATTGCTCTGTTTCTATCTTGTGCTGTCCTGCAATTGTTGTGAAGCCTTGTTGTGTGTTTTGGTACTTTTAGATTTCGTGACGGGGCGCTCCTCTCGTTTGGTGTGACTATCTTGTGTGTGCCTTTTTGCCGTGTTTACTTCCGACTGGGCGTTCTGGTACCGATCAGCAAACAGTACTACATGATCAAGAGTTTCGGCTTCATGCTCCACTAAAAACCGTCTCATGTCAGGGGTGAGCGACATATACTAAGCTTGCATAGTCCATTTTTGCCATTACAAATGACATTTAGAACATAAGAAGTGACTTGATGCTTGCTCCCCATCCACTGCCTTTTAGGTATCTCATCATATTAGTTAGTCCTCTGCAGCTCTCAACCAGCTTGTCTGTTTGTTTTTTCCAGTTTAGTTGTTGATCTAAAGTTATGCCTAAATATTTGGTTGTTCTTACTGTTTTAATTTGGTGCCCTTGGATTTTATGTCAATTGTTTTATTTGTTATAATTCTACCTCTTCTGAATATCATTCCGGCAGTCTTTTTAGCGTTTAGTTGGAAGCCCCACTTGGCCATCCATTCTGCGATCTTGTTAATTTTAGCTTGTAGATCTGCATATATTCTGGGAAGGATTTCACCCGTCCTCCAAATAACTGCATCATCTGCAAATTGTGACAGTTTGTTTCTTTTCTTGCTGAATTCCTCTCCTGAGTCATTAACCAAAATAGAAAATAGGGAAAGAGATAATACTGAGCCTTGTGGGATGCCGTTCTGTTGCTCGTAAAGCTCTGATATGTCATTGTTTCATGTACTGTAAATTATCTGTAATCCAAGAAGTTTTCTATGTAGTTGTGTATGTTTCCAGTTATGCCTATCTTGTTAATCTTATATAACATGCCTTCTCTCCAGCATTCATGGTATGCCCTTGATACATCTAAGTTTACGGCTACTGTTTTTGTATTTCTTTTAAATTCTAATATTCCCTCATGTTCTAGTCTGATAAACCGATCCATGTTCTAGTCTGATAAAATGGTCCATGTTCTAGTCTGATAAACTGGTCCATGTTCTAGTCTGATAAACTGGTCCATGTTCTAGTCTGATAAACTGGTCCATGTTCTAGTCTGATAAACTGGTCCATGTTCTAGTCTGATAAGCTGGTCCATGTTCTAGTCTGATAAACTGGTCCATGTTCTAGTCTGATAAACTGGTCCATGTTCTAGTCTGATAAACTGGTCCATGTTCTAGTCTGATAAACTGGTCCATGTTCTAGTCTGATAAACTTGTCCATGTTCTAGTCTGATAAGCTGGTCCATGTTCTAGTCTGATAAGCTGGTCCATATTCTAGTCTGATAAGCTGGTCCATGTTCTAGTCTGACAAACTGGCCCATGTTCTAGTCTGATAAGGTAGTCCATGTTCTAGTCTGATAAGCTGGTCCATGTTCTAGTCTGATAAACTGGTCCATGTTCTAGTCTCATAAAGTGGTCCATGTTCTAGTCTGATAAACTGGTCCATGTTCTAGTCTGATAAGCTGGTCCATGTTCTAGTCTGATAAGCTGGTCCATATTCTAGTCTGATAAGCTGGTCCATGTTCTAGTCTGATAAACTGGTCCATTTTCTAGTCTGATAAGCTGGTCCATGTTCTAGTCTGATAAACTGGTCCATGTTCTAGTCTGATAAACTGGTCCATGTTCTAGTCTGATAAGCTGGCCCATAGTGCTTCTGTTTTCCATAAACCCTGATTGGGTTGGGCTGTAAAGAGTGTTCTTTTCCGTGTGGTATTTTAATCTATTGTTCACCACAGTTTCCATTATTTTCCCTATGTGAGATGTCAAAGCTATTGGTCTGTAAGAGCTCGCGTCATGGGCCTCTTTATGTAGTTTTGGTATTGGTATGACTACTGCTACTTTCCATGCCTTTGGTATTTTACCTGTTTTCCATATAATGTATAAAGAGGTTATTACTTCTGTAGTATATTTTGGTATCTTTTTTAATATTTCGTAGCTTAGAATGTCGTGTCCTAATGCTGAGTTCGATTTCTCATTTATTGCCATTTAAAATTGCACTAGAGCAACAGAAGGCAGAAGTACTCCCTTAAACTCTCAAATAGGCCCACAAAATGCCACACACCAAATAAGGTCATCTTTGCACACAAAGGCAACAAAGGAAGCTACAACAACACAGCGGCAGGAAAAACAAGCAAGAGAACTAGAAAGGGTCATTTAAAAAAGCAAAAGAAATAGTAAAATGCATCAAAAAAGCCCAACAAGAAATTAAACAAGATATCACCAAAATAACTGAACGAACGAACGAACGAACGAACGAACTTTATTTTCAAAGGGTTGAGAATTGGGCACGCAGGCCCGTCTGACATTCTGCCCTTCCTTTCTCTCACCTTTCATACTGAATTCATTTATTCTCATATGCATTTTACATATCAAATTCAAGGAATTCAACGTTGTAAAGTAAAATAATAATATAGCACACTCATATTAACATTAATTACTTATAAGCATGACATAACATATGTTGAAAAGTACAAACATTATCAGAGATAGATAGATAGATAGATAGATAGATAGATAGATAGATAGATAGATAGATAGATAGATAGATAGATAGATAGATAGATAGATAGATAGATAGATAGATAGATAGATAGATAGATTGATAGGTAGATAGATAGATAGATAGATAGATAGATAGATAGATAGATAGATAGATAGATAGATAGATAGATAGATAGATAGATAGATAGATAGATAGATAGATAGATAGATAGATAGATAGATAGATAGATAGATAGATAGATAGATAGATAGATAGATAGATAGATAGATAGATAGATAGATAGAACGAACGAACGAACTTTATTTTCAAAGGGTTTAGAATTGGTCACGCAGGCCCGTCTAACATTCTGCCCTTCCTTTCTCTCTTCTTCCATAGTTAATCTATTTATTCTCACACGTATCCTAAATGTTACTTAAATAATAAAATAACAAGAAAATACAATAAAATAAAATCCCAACATTGTAACAGTACAATAACAGTTACACAAATTTACAGATGCGTATCATAATTTATACTAAACAGGACAAAATTAACTTTAAAACCTACATATGATGTTATGTAATAATAATAATAATAATAGCCCCTTCAGTCATAACTGACTATGGGAATGCGCCCCTGAGGTGACAGCGTAATTATTTAAGAACATAACGAAATTAGGGTGGCATATAATCTGCACTCATGATGTATTTGAAAAGTCTGTGATTGAATGAATATGGACTAAGAGTATTTTTTAAGTCGTGTGGAAGAGTATTCCACAGATGAGCAGCAGAAAAAGCTAAACTTTTCTTGAATAAGTCGAGCCTAGGCTTGGGCATGTGTAATTTATTTAAGCGTTGACTGCGTCTTCCGCTGTATTTGAAAATAGGCCACAGATACGTTGGAGCATTCTGTGACAAGATTTTGTGAATAAATTTGGCTTTGTTGAAGAGAAGGCGCTTTCTTAGTGGTAATATGTTAAGATATGTATATGCGTCTACACACTGTGTGAGGTTTTTGTCTGAAATTAGGCGCACTGCACGTTTTTGTAATGAAAAGAGTCTTTTAGTGTTGGACATGGTGCAGCCATCCCAAATTGTGGAACAATAGTCTAGATGTGTTTGTATCTGGGATGTATAGAACATTTTTCGTGTCTCCTCATCTAGGAAATGTTTGATTTTAGCTAACTGGTAAACTTTTTGTGCCGTTTGTTTGGTCAGTGCTTGTACATGCGAATTCCAACTTAAATGTTGGTCAATTATGAGTCCTAGTGTTTTATATTCATTTACATTTTCAATTAAAGAGGTTCCAATGTAGAGCTGAAGTGTTGTTTTCGGCGAGTTTTGTAATTTTTGTCTAGTTGATATTATCATACATTTTGTTTTAGTGATATTTATTTGCATGCAGTTTTCATTGCTCCACTTAATAAGATTGTCTGTGTCGTTTTGTAATAATATTTCTAGCGTGTTGCAACTTTTATCACTAGTATAAATGGTACAGTCATCGGCAAATAGGTCGCAGGATGAGTGCTCGATGTGTAGTGGAAGGTCATTTATGTAAATGGAAAAAAGTAGAGGGCCGAGAATAGAACCCTGAGGAACACCAGTGTCAATAATAGTTGGGCTTGACAAGGAGTTATTGTACCACACTACTTGCTGTCTGTCGGACAGGAATGATTTAAGTAATGTCACTAGTTTAAAGTTAACTTTCATTGTTTCTAATTTTCTTATTAAAACAGCGTGATCTAACATATCAAATGCTTTCCTAAAGTCTACAAAGATTGCTCCACATATGTTATCGTTATTTATGTTTAGGTGCAAGTTGTCTATCATCTTAGTTAGAGCTGTGTGGCATGAATGCTTTTGTCGAAACCCTGACTGACTGTCAATTAGCAAGTCATTGCTAACTAGGTAATGTAGTGTTGCTTTATGTATGTGTTTTTCTAGTGGTTTAGAAAGCGATGATAAAAGAGAAATAGGTCTATAGTTACCAAGATTACTGTTATCTGACGAGCCAGGTTTGAAGAGAGGATATACTTTGGCAATCTTAAAGGCTGAAGGAAAATAACTTTTAGCAATACATTGATTATATATAAAAGTTAGTGAATCACTAATAGCTGGTGCGGCGTAACGCAGTATTCGATTACTAATTCCGTCAAGCCCTGATGAGCTATTATCCTTAAGGCCAATAAGATAGTTATACACTTCATTAACTGTCATAAAAGGAATGTCGGGTGGAACTGAGTTTGTACATTTGTTTTTACAGAATGCTGAAAGTTTGTCTAAGTCACTACAGGAAGGTGGTATTGTGGATTTCAGACCGTTTATTTCTGCTTGAAAGTGATTGCTGAAGTCGGTGCAAGTAAATGAAGTGTTGGAAGAGAATGAGTCTGGTGCATTACGTTTTTTCGCTAAGGTGTTAATTGCCTTCCATATTTCCTTACTATTTGATTTGTTCTGAACTATATTTCTAAAACGATTTTTCTTTTCTTTCCGAATTAAATATTGAACTTTGTTCCTGTATACCCTGTATGTGTTGAGGTCCTTATTTTTGTGCGCTTGATCTCTCTGCCTCATAGCCTCCAACACTTCCTGCGTGATCCACGGAGATTTTAATTGTCGTTTGACGCGAATTTCCTTAGCTGGTACGTGCGTGTCAAAAACATTATAAAAAATTTTTGTCCAGTATTCAATAGCGTCATCCGGATCAGGAAGTTGGTAAACACGGGCGAGAGGTGCAGTTAGCAAGTCATTTAAAAATAATTCCTTACTGAAATGTTTGAAACTTCTAAATTTGATACTTACATGTTTATTTTTCGGAACTTTACATTTATTCTTTGACCATGTACAGCATACTGGATAGTGGTCACTCATTGCAATATTAGGGACAGAGCATTCTATGATGTTTTCTGGGCAAGTTACGTAGATGTGGTCGATTAGTGTGGTTGATGCTTGTGTTACTCTTGTAGGCTGGTTAACTATTTGTTTTAAGTTGTACGATAATATTATATTTTTCCATGTTAGATTTGAATTGTGTATATCGATGTTGAAATCACCAAGAAGAACAACCTCCTTGACTGTGGCAAATACATTGTCCATCATTATGGTGAAATCTTCGTACCATATAGGTCCTGCACTAGGATTTCGATAAAGATATCCCACCAGAAATGGGCCCTGATTCGGTAGCTTTATTTCCAACCATACACATTCTATCTCTGCTGTCTCTAAGTCGTTTCTGCGGCGAAAATTAAGGGAAGTGGAAATATAAACTGTTATACCTGTCTCTTGTTTTTTGCTTGCGTCTCGCCGAATAGTTTTAAAACCATTTAACGCAATGTCATCGTCTGTTATTCTGTCATTTAGGCGACTTTCTGAAAGTCCAAAAATGTGAAAATTATTACTTAGAATGTATGTAAGTTCGGGGAGTTTACCTAGAAGATGGTAAATATTCAGATGACCAAGTCGTAGACCATCCTTGTGAAGCCACGGTACATAATTACCAGCCATGCTTGTATAGTAAAAAGAAAGATATATTTTAAAAAAAATATAAAAAAAATATAATAAAAAAATACAAGTTAAAAAACAGTTAGGCTATGCACACAAAAAGCGCAAAATATTTTTACGAATTAATACTTCACCAAGGAAGTGGAATTCAAGAAATGAGAAATTGCAGAAAATACAATATTAAAATAATTAATACAACTAATAAAAAACAATTTCAACTGAGTATATGAAAATTGTCACAAAACAATCAGGCATACAACATATCACACCAGAACTGCTCAACACAACAAAGTGAAGTTAAACGAGAGATGGAAGAAATTAATAATAGTCACAAGTCAGACAAGTTAAGTATACAACACTTCACACCTTAACACCGAAAATTCTAACAAATTGAAGCTACGCGTGATAATAAGAAATTTAAATTGTAACGAAATAAGTAATCAAAGAAATTTTTTTTTAGAGGATATTAACCGATAAACTATTAAAAGTTCTGATTATTACCGTTGTATTAAAAAATCAACAAATGTTCAAATGGAGTGAAGGCTGTAGTAACAGAGATTTAGTGAAGCAAAGTGTTTGTTCGTCAATAACTGACGTCTCTGCCGGGCATATAATAGGGATGACTTTGGGCAGACATCATTAATGCTTGTCTAAGTGACGCTGGGCTGAATTGCATCAGATAGACAAGTTCAGGGTTCCACTGAGGACGATAATAAGAACTAGGGGAGGAAGCATGGTGATCTCTGATTTCTTCCGTCCTTGTTGTAGTGTTGGTAGGAGTATTCTGCGCCTGGGACATTGGAATACTGTTGGTAGAGGTACCTGAGTGGGGCTGCTTTGTGACTAATGGGGGAAACATGGTATCATAAGATTCGGCTTCCTGATTGAAAGTGGCGTTGTGATAGCTGGAAGGCTGCCTGCTTGCAATAGGTGTGCTTCTTTGAGGGGTAGGTGGGGTTTGTGATGTGTTGTAATTATATGTTGATGTCTCAGTAGATTTCGTTGCATTCTCTATATGGGTTGAGCTGTCTTGTTGTGTCCTTTCTGGATATTTTATGTTTTTGGCCAGGATACTGCTTCCCAGTGTGGATGTTCTTAGGTGCTCCTGAGTGATAAAGAATGGAGTGTAGAGTGAAGCCAAGGCCGTTTTGTTTACAATTAGGTGCTGTTTGAGTGTTGTGCGATGCTGAAACCCATAGGAGTGGTTGATTGATGAAATAAAGATGGAGGCTTTGGGAAATTTTTGTTTTAGGTTTAGGCTCTGCTCATTTGATATCATTAATTCCTACGTGTAGTTCTGTTTTTGTTATTTGTGATTAATATCGAACTTATTAATTATGTCCGTCTTTTAATGCGACGCTGAAACCCAAACGATGCATCTCTTGTAGTGGACATTCTTTCACAATAAATAAAGATGGAGTCCCACCAATTACAATTGGGTCACTAATTTCTTCACTTTGTTTTTATTAGATTATGCTGCTGCCCAATCTCTGATTTGTGGGTTTTAGGCACTGGAACGTTGCTAGGGATTCATGATATCATTAATTCCTTACGTGTATTTTGTCCAATGGGATATTTTTGTTTTATCTTGTGTTTTTTTGTGTACAGTTTTGAAATTTATAAATGCGAACTTATTAATATTCCAGTAGTCTTTTAATACCAGCCCCCGGCACTGTCATAACTGAAACGAATGTCTTCTCTTGTAGTGTGGACATTCTTTCACAAAAAAATACCCTTCAAGAGGGAGTCACCAATTACAATTATATGTGTAACGTCACTATTTAAACAATTTCTTCACTTTGTTTTCTGTTCACTTTGTTTTGTGGTGTTCTTATTTTGTGGACTGTTGTGATGGCTCTGAGATTGTTTGTTTTTTTTGGTTTTCGGGCACTGAATAAATCGTTTTTTTTAGAGTTGGAAATTGCATAGAAAAAGCCGTTTTGGGGTAAAATTTTCTTGTGGACTGTTGTGATGCTCTGAGATTTGTGAACCTGCACTGGAACGTTTCTGTTAGGGATGCTGATACATGATTATCCTGTTGAACAAGAATCATGCTTGAACTTGAAATCTGTTGGTAATTTTGACTCCAATGGGATATGTTGTGTTTGTGAGTGTCTCTTCGTGTTTTTTGTGTACAGTTTGGTGGTGACCTTTTTGCTGATTTGGCGTATTTTTATGTATGGATTCTTCGCAATCTTCTACTATTGTTTGAGGATGATCTGGTTTATTTGTCTTATCTTATAGAGTGAGAAGTCTCTCTGCAGTTTTTCGATGATGTCCTTCATGCTAGAATTGTCTTCCCTCAGAGATACTATCTCCCTTTTAAGAAGTTCGTTTCCGGCCTTGAGCGATGTCTGTATACTAGACATGAGATCACCAATTAAACTTCGTAGCGTGTCCTCCATATTTTGCATTAGCTCCTGGCAGCACGACACAGGTAACTTCGTGGTGTCTTCATTTTAATTTGTTGCTCAAGAGATACAGCTTTTTCAGCAATAAGGACTTCGTATCCTCAATTTCATGGTCCATGGGGTATTCGATGGCCAACATAGGTTTAGAAATTGTAGGGGTGTCTGTTATTGTATCCAATACTGCAGAAGGTAGAATTTCTGATTCACTGTGAGACATTGGGTTGCAGCTGATGATGTTGAGAATGTCGTTGTCGGTAGTAAAGTCACTTATGCCTGGAATCATTGAGTCTACTGCCAAGTGGGGCATAGAAACAGCGGAGTCCATTTTAGTGTTTTCTAACTCAACATCAGTTACAATTTTTGCAGATTCTTTTAATTCTTCAAATTCTGTTTCTAGCCATGATTCGATAGCTGCGGCAGTCCCCTGGATCATAATTTTGTTCTTAGTGTGATAAAGGTGAATTTTGAGAAGTGGTGTTACGTTGAATTTTTGTTAAACGTCTTCTACTAGTGCACCTTTATGTCTGTTCTTGACTCTACAAGTCCTGTTTCGTAGAATTTAATGACAATGAAACGAAATGCCTCGTACTGAAAGGTGTTCTGGAATGTTATAGTTACACATTTTCCATGACTTGATAGCTTCAAGGTTATACCGGACCCTGTTCTACAACCTTTAAGTTTTAGGTGAATAGCCCTCTCTTTGTTCAAAGCATAGTTCTTTATGGTCGTTGGTCTTAAACGAGCGTCCCTGTGGCCCACTGTTAGCTGCGAACTAACACCTTCTTCCAAGCATGACATTGTTACATTCCACCGGGCGTTTTGTTATCGGTGAGGAACATTGTATACCGGGAAAATTTTATGATGCTTGACAGCAACGCTTGACCAACAACTGACCTCTTGCTTTGGCGAAGGTCACATTCGGATGAGTCATGTAGTCATTGTTAAAAATATCCTCCAATAACATAGAGAAAAAACTGATACACATTTCAACGGTATTCTATAAAATGTTACACATTACATTAACACAATATCATGTTTAAAAATTTCACCGTCTAATAACCAAAATACTGATATAAAAATCCACGGAATGTGACTTAAACTTCCTGCGTTAATGCTGCGAAATGTGAGAGCAGATCAAAAACACGTCCGTCCATAGGCACGTAGTATGTAGAAGAAATAGTAAGAATATAAGCCAAGAAAAGTCAAAGGAAGATTGCATAAACTGCCAAACACCAGAGGAAATCTAGTTTAAAACCCAGCTAAGACCAAATAAAAACACCTTACACCAAATTAATTCTAAAAAAAATATAAAGAAATGGAGAACAGGAACATCAAAATAATACAATCGAATTGCCGTAGTGCAAAAAAAAAACCTCGCTCCGTTATTGGGCCAGTTCAAAAATACGCAAGCAATTTTTACTGTTCAAGAAACACACCTCAATCACACAAACAGATTTAACAACCCAGCATGCATCACTCTTAGAAATGACAGACGAAAAAATAAAGGGGGAGGGGTAGCATTCTTGGTTCATAAAATATACCACATAACAGACTGGGAAACTTTCCATTCAGAAAAGTTACTAGGAATATGTGAACTATAAATAGTGACAGAGAAGCACTGAAAATAATGAACATAGACGGCCCCAGCGGCAACATACAAGAACAGGACATCAAAGTAAGTAGATAAAGAAAACAGATCAAAACTATAATAGTAGGGGACTTTAATGCACACCACAAAGTATTGGGAGGTAACACCATAGATAAATTAGGGACATTATTACTGGACTTCATAGAAAATAGAGAACTAATATTACTGAATGATTGATCAGCAACAAGAATCAACCCAAGTGTAGATCAACCCGACTCGTCAATAAACATCAGCATAGTAACAGCCAACTTAGCCAAAGCAAAATGGGAAACATTGAATGATACTAACTCAGATCACATACCCATAGAGTTAACAATCAAACAAAAGTAAACAGTAAACAAAGGAGTAGAAAAACTAATATTCCACTATAAAAAAGCTGATTGGATAGCTTTCCGAACTGAAATGGAAGAATTCTTTTTCTTCCTCGTTTGTCCTGAAAAGGACGTTGTTGGCGTTGTGTCGCTGTTTACAGCGCAGCTGCGATATTTGCGCCTTTCGGCCCGACATATCCGACTAACTTTGGGCTTTTTTTGGGACCAGGTTTGCCTTCCGTCTTCGATCCCTACTCTATCGGCCAGACTGCAGTGATGCAGCCTGTTTCCAGGACCACACCTGACTGCATTCATCTCTTTTGCTGCGTCTTCGGTCCAAAATGGAAGGAATGAAACTAGACAAAATAATTAGTAAAGATATAGATACATATGCGAAAAATCTTACACTAGAAATACTAAAAGTTGCCGCCAAACACATACCACTGTCCAATATGCCACCACACATATCTCCAAAGCAGAATAACAGAAAAGAGAAAAGAGAACACTGGAATAAACACAACTCCTCTGTGGACTAACAATTTACAGAAAAAAACTAAAGAAAGAAAACAAGCCCTACAAAAATATAGAAGAAATAGGACCCAAGTTAGCTATGAACAGTATAAGAGAATATGAAACAAATACAATAATATTACAGGAAAAGGAAACGTGCTAGAAAACCTTCTGCCAAACACTCAATCCAAGCACTCACTCAGTTACAGAGGTGTGGAAAACCTTCTGCCAAACACTCAATCCAAGCACTCACTCAGTTACAGAGGTGTGGAAAACCTTCTGCCAAACACTCAATCCAAGCACTCACTCAGTTACAGAGGTGTGGAAAACCTTCTGCCAAACACTCAATCCAAGCACTCACTCAGTTACAGAGGTGTGGAAAACTTTCTGCCAAACACTCAATCCAAGCACTCACTCAGTTACAGAGGTGTGGAAAACCTTCTGCCAAACACTCAATCCAAGCACTCACTCAGTTACAGAGGTGTGGAAAACCTTCTGCCAAACACTCAATCCAAGCACTCACTCAGTTACAGAGGTGTGGAAAACCTTCTGACAAACACTCACTCAGTTACAGAGGTGTGGAAAATCTTCTGCCAAACACTCAATCCAAGCACTCACTCAGTTACAGAGGTGTGGAAAACCTTCTGCCAAACACTCAATCCAAGCACTCACTCAGTTACAGAGGTGTGTAAAACCTTCTGCCAAACACTCAATCCAAGCACTCACTCAGTTACAGAGGTGTGGAAAACCTTCTGCCAAACACTCAATCCAAGCACTCCAAGCACTCACTCAGTTACAGAGGTGTGGAAAACCTTCTGCCAAAACTCAGCACTAACTCAGTTAAAAAGGTGTTGAAAAGATTAAAAAAAGATTAATGTGTTAAAGGGAACCCAAAACGAACAATAATGCCTACTATCAAAATTCCAGAACTGGCAGAATCAGACAAACAAAAAGCAAATACCCTAGCAAAGTACTTCTATAACGTAAGTGCTAGGGAAAACCTGGGTACACAGAAACAGGGAGACGAGAAAAACTCATAACAGAACTAAGGAAAAACGAGATAAATAATGTAGGGGATTAAATCTTTTCTATACTCCCAAATTACTGGAGAGTAATAGAAAAGGCAATAAATAAGTAATCGATGTACCAAATTTCAAACATTAAGTCAACAAGTTGACAACAGAGTTGTGGACATTATTTATGAGAAAGTGAAATCTACTAGCAGTAATAATAGTGACATAATAAATAGAGAAATAATAGTTAAACCATCTCTTTTCGGCAGCAGTAATATTTCATTTAAATCACGTGCCGTAAAACCTGATTTAACAATAATTATAATCAATCGACGGAACAAAACAGCTTTTATAGTAGAAGCAGCAATACCATTTAATGCCCATTTTGATAAATGTTAAGAACATAAATTTAAAAAGTACTATCCACTGGCTGCAGCAATTAGTGAATTAGGCTATCGTACACATGTTATCATACTGGTAATTGGTCGTTTGGGACATATACATACAACACGTGTAGGTGGATTGATGTCGCTGTGGCTGTTGAAATTTGAAGTCGGAATTTTATGTAAATATGTTAGTTGCATTAGTGCAATTATAGGATCTTACAGAATATGGAAACTTCCATGTAAAAAACACCCATTTTAAATTGCTGGAGATGTTTTCCAAACTTCTATAAAGTCTAATCTCAATTATGGTCTGTTTAATATACCAAACTACTATTGTATTTGATGTTATATTTAGTATCTCACTCCACTAGCTGTTAATGTATTTTATGGCAAACAAAGATTCTGATAGACCCCCATGTAAAAAAAAAATCCATATTGATCTACTTAAAACGTTTTCCACACAAATTCTGTAAGCTTTAATAATACTCCTTTTGGTACGTTTTGCCTCCCCTGCTTTGCAGTAGTGGTCCAACAGTGGCGAAAACTCAAGAGTATCTATTATAGTCTTCAATGGAGTCTATCTTTACACAAGATTACTCTTGACAGAAATGTAGATACAAGAGTAGTAAAGATTCTATCACATGGGAGTATTGACAAGAAATTCAGATAAGCGAAAACAATGCTGGCTGTTGCAGAGCACGTTAATTCTGTAATCTGTCGATTTCTTTTGTGAAGGATTTAAACACTTATTTCTTTCAGCTCTTTTAAGCTACCACCCTTGATTTACTCAGTGCAATTTTATTATTCTAGTAAAGCTCTGTTTAGAGTGTGTGTAGTAATTTGACTGAGACAAACATGCAGTAACTTTAAAATGATTAAATCGAAGTTAAATTTGTAACATTACAAATAACAATATTTAATAATCACATTAGGTTTTAACAGTTGCAAAATAATTTAAATAGTTGTGGATCAAGAAAAGTTATCCTCAAAGTCTTTAGGGAATGTGAGATATTACAAGGAGTTCAATAGTTAGCTTATATGTGAACCTGGCTGCCAATGACGGTTCTGCTCCTTCTTATTGGTTGGTTCTTTTCACTCGGCTTGCGCTCGTCTCTGATCAATGATGTCGGGGGTAGCTCGTTTCCCAGAAACGCCAAGGAGGGTCTACAACGTGCGTAATTAGCTTAAAGCTTAAGCCACGGTTCCCTTCTTGTTCCAGAGATATAACTTTTTGCTGGTACCACCAATAAGCCAATCCTGGATACAGACGTGTTGATCGGATTAATAAAAGAGATGAGTCGGTCTCTTACGCGTCTGGGGTGTCTTTAATTTGACAATAGATTCCCTCTCTGACTCCGTGTGTTTTTTTTTCAATTTCCTAGTCCCAGTGTTCCTTACTAAAATGTAGAGATTTCCTAAGCTTTTTAAGTCTTATTTGGTTCTCCAATGAAAGGTCCGGTTAAAAAAAGGAATTATGAATCTAGTCTTCACTCTGGCGAGGTCTGATGTTGTCTAGACGAGCGTGAAATTCACAGTGAAATAAAACTACGAAATGGTCAGACTATATTCCTATCTTCCCACGCCTTCATTTGTTATGGAGTTAAAAAAACGCTCCAATCATATTCAAACAGGTCGGGTGTGGTACTTTCAAATGATTTCCGACGTGAAAAAATGTTGCAACGGTCCTGTCTCCCATATATGACAATATGATGTCCAATGTATTTGTGTACAAACTTACAGGCATATCAGTAGATACACATGACAACATGTTAAGCGTTAATACTTATAACTTTATTAGAAAGTAATTTTGTCATAACAAATTGGCCCGGAAGCGATTATGTCACACTTGCCTGCCCACATGTGTCACACAGACAGTAATCTCGTTATCTGTCGTATAAGTACTCAAAACGCCGTGAAAATAAGAGAGAAGAAAATGGCATGGAAACAATACTTAGGAGCTAAAAACACAGCTGGACAAACGAAGAAATATATAGAATATTTGACTCTCAGAACAAAAGCAAAGAACAAGGTGCTAGCAGCAAAACAGAAGTCCTGGGAAGAATTTGCAGAAAAGCTAGAAAAGATGCGCAAAAAAAACCATAAATTGTTGTTCTTCTTCTTCTTTGATCCTTAGCCGCCGACCGTCAAAGCAGTCAGTGGCCATCACGCCTGGTGGCGTCTTGTAGGGCAACAACAAATTGATTCCACTTTTCTAGATCGGCGGCCATCCTTCGTACATTGCTCCATCTCTTGCTCATACTTTGCATCTCAGCCTCCACAGTACTCCTCTAAGTTGTTTTTGGTCGGCCTCTCTTTCGTTTTCCTTCAGGGGTCCATAGCATAGCGGTTCTTGTGATGGCACCGGGGTCTCCTCTGAGGACGTGGCTAACCCAGCTCCAGCCTCTACCAGCTATGATGGTGTGCATGTCCTCTTGCTTGCTCCGAGTAACCCATAGACTTTTTGTTCAGATGAATAAAAGAGTCTTGAATCAGCCTTTTACACGCGTCTGGGGTGTCGTTAATTTAATACGTTCCCTCTCTGACTTCGTGTGTGGTTCTTCAGTTTCGTTAGTCCCGGTTTCCTTATTTAAAATGTTAGAGATTTCCAGGGCTATAGTGTAAGTCCTGATGAATACTCCAATAAAAAGTGTCCTGTATTTTAGGAAAGAATTCTAAATTCAAATTCTTTACTGTAGCAGTCTGGTGTCTTGGTGAGCGATTTCTCAAGTGAAATAGCTTGAGAAAATGGTCAGATTTTATTCCCTGCCTTCCCACGCCTTCGTTTGTTATGAGCTTTCAAAAAAACTCCAATCATATTCAAACAGGCGGGTTATGGGGTAAATTCAAAAAATTCCAACATCGGATAATTTTGAGCGTAAGGCAGAGGTCAACTCTCCCATATATGGTAATACGATGTCCGATGCCCTTGTGCCCAAATTTACAGACAGATCGGTCAACTCATACAACGGCGTGTTCAAAATGTAACGATCATTACTTTATCAGAAAGTACTTTTGTCATAACAAGTAGAACCGGAAACGCTTATGTCATAAGTCTCCGCCGGTACGCGAGATCTTGTGCCAATCTTAGCCAAGTTATGCCGCTCCCTCGTGACTGCGAGTAATTATCTCAGCAAACATTGGTAGCGTCAAGCAAATGTGGTTATAATCACCTTCAGGGAGTGTTAAGCAATTCGACAAGACTCAAATATCTGCTACTTAGCAGAAAAATAACGAAGAAAGAAAGAAAAGTGCAGCAATTGAGAGCAAATAATAAAAATCAGTACCACAAATGTACCGATACTGCCGGAGTGAAACAAAGATCGATAGGGTTCGCCCCGTTTTGTCACAGTGACTATGTTTTCTCTCGTATAAGTAGTTATTATTGTTTCTTTTTGTCATTTTGTGTGTGCGCGTTCCTCTTGTCTAAACAGTTAATACTGTTTTCTTGTGCATTGTTTTGTGTGTGCGTGTGTTTCTCTTGTCTAAACAGTTAATACTGTTTCCTTGAGCCATGTTTTGTGTGTGTGTTTTTCTTGTCTAAACAGGAATTTTTATTTCTTTGTGTCATTGTGTGCGTGTGTGTGTTTTATCTTGTCTAAGCAGTTATTGTTGTTTCTTTGTGTCATTTTGTGTGTGTGTGTCTTAGATATCCCGCATTATACTGTTGTCTATAGCTATATACTGTTGTACATTTCTTGAGTTTTAATTTTTGTTTCAGCATCAGAAAATGGGGGTCTGATACCACATCTGCTCCTCTACATACTTTTATATCATGCAATGATGACCTAAACTTCTTGCTTATGCATATGTGATCAATCTAATTCTCAGTTCTGTGGTCTTGTGATATCCATGTTGCTTTATGTCTTCTTGTATGTGGAAATATGCTTCCTCCTATAGCTAGTTGATTTGAAGCAAAGAAGTTAGCTAATAGTTCTCCATTCTTGCTCATCATTCTGTGGCCGTACCAACGGAAGTGCAAATATTTGAGAGAGAAATGTTGTATTATCGTATAGTTTGATTCACCACCCGACAGTAGGCAGCCAGTTAGATCATGTATAGTTAATTTAACCACTTAATGATTCTCCACAGTGCTGACGAACACATAGGATGATGACGATGTTACATTCAGATGTATAGACCTCACGCTAACATCGGCTGAACGAAAATCAAGCGTCATTTACATACAAAGTCAATTTACTCCAATACTGGGTGACCGACCTTCACTTGGTGGCACCTTTCTACAATAATGGCTGCTGTACATAATGATACTGGCATTTTCTTTCTCTCAATGACGTCATCTGTCGCTACTGCTTGATCTTACATGTCGTTATTATTTGTTGTTCTACCTCTGATCTCATTCCTGTCAGATATAAAATTCTATCTTCTTCTTTCTCTGTTAGAGTAGCTTGGGGTTTCTATACAGACTAGTCTAATACCAGGGCTGACAGTTTATACAAAGTCTCTCTCTCTATTGTCTCAAAGTTCACTTTATTCTACACGATTTATATTACTTGCTAGTTTTTTGACATACTTGTAGTTTATCGCCTTGGGCTGACCATCAAAATAATTGAAAGGTAACACTGCCCTCGTTGCTTCATGAATAAAACAAACACCCTAGCAGAAAACCTGCCCTATATCTATCAAGGTGGCTAGATGGGATCGGCTCAATGGCTGGGCAACTTAGTTTTCTGTATAACGCAGAAGCCAACCACCTCTAGTGGCCTATTCGCCCCAGTGCACCATCCAAGCTAGCGTTCTCCACTACACAACAGTTTAATGCAGCAATGACTTTCGCTGGTCTACCTTGTTCGCCCTCTAAAATCAGACTGCCCAATATTTTTCCTCCTTTAACATTATTTTTCAATCTCTGCTAAAAGTGTTTAATTTTGCAAACTTTTTCTCTTGTGTATATATTTTGACCACTCACAAATCTTTCAAGGGATGTAATTTAGGAATGGCCAAAGCTACATTCAACAACATGAAACATATACTGACATCTAAACAGTTATCTCACAAATTAAAACTGAGAATCATAAAGTGTTATATATATTCTGCATTTCTGTATGGTGCGGAAACATGGACGATGAATAAGCATTTGGAGGAAAGAATTGAGGCTCTTGAAATGTGGATATATAGAAGAATGGGGCGTATCTCATGGAAAGAGATGAAAACAAATAAGGAGGTCCTAGAAAATCTAGGTATGAAAAGAGAACTAATGAGGGAGGTCAAAGTTCGGCAGCTAAAATACTTTGGCCACATAAAAAGGCATAACACCTTGCATAAGACCATAACAGAAGGGAGAGTTGAAGGCAAACGTGCAAGGGGAAGACAGCGCTATAAGTGGGAAGATAACATCAAGAGATGGACAGGAAAAAGTCTATCAGAGTGCACCACCAAGACAAGAGACAGAAGACGTTGGAGATCCATTACAGCTAACCTTCGTTGTGGAGATGGCAACTGATGATGATGATGAATTTAAAGTCGTCTCCCTTCGCTAATTAAGCTAAAAACCCATAAACCCTTCTTAAACCCTATCACTAAAGCATTACTATGCAAATCAGTTACACCATAATTGAGAACTCACAAGAAATACTAAACCAAAATACCGAACTACATCTCCCAAAAAGGAATTTCCGGAGTTATCTCCATTCCCTCAAACACTCTCCTGCCTTGACGTGTTCCAAATTGTGTTTCGGCAAGTGCTTAATTTTGTGAAAAATATCTTTATTCCATATCACAAACTTTGCATTTCCGAAGTTTTTATGGACGTGTAGTAAAGCCTGCTCGATTCAACTGTATATTTCCAAGCTTCGTAAGTAGACGTATGCACTTTCTTTGATCATTAAAAATTGTAATAAATCGTCACATCAAAATGATGACAAAAATGAGCCTCGATGCCAGCATGGACTTTGAAGAAGGTAACTTGCACCAAAGCGGCACTATGTTGTTGTCCATTTCTGTAGCACAGGCTGGGCGCGCCTTCTACCCGCTAATAGTTAGTATTTTAACGGGCCCGTACGGCGTCATGCCCAATGGCATATCGTCGATATACCGTTTTGAAGACCCACACCGGTGGTATGCATAATAAATACCACTTCCCCTCCAGCCTGCTGACAGAGAGGAGTTCCGAATAGTCACGAAGAAGACATCACTTTGAGGACAACGTCACCACACAAGGCCCACCAAACTTTACGATGATGGACCCCAAACTGTTTCCTACTCCAGTGCAAGCTTATAAAAACAATAGCCCAACAAGCCCAAACAAAGAAAAGACTAACAAGCAACATGTGAAAACACCACCCAGACGTAGAACACTGTCATACTCCAGCTCAAGACTCGTCATTGTGCTGGATATCCCTGTTAGCGCACGGTAACGACTTTTCCCCTACCTCAAAAATCCAATTTTGTGTAATTACACTACTAACAAATAACACATTTCAGAAATGGCGGCAGAAATTAGAATAATTAGTATTAATATCCGTGGCCTTTGCACAAAATTAAATTTGATAACATCCATACACAAATACCGTACACATTTTATACTGGTTCAAGAAACCAACATACACACAGATGAACATGCATCCCATATCACGACACAATTAGGACTTAGACATTCATGTTTTAGCATTAGTATTCGGAATATAGGTTCAGTGGTAGCTACCGTACAGACATCGGATAGGTGGGAAATTATCAGGACAAATAGAGATAGTAAGGGTAGAATAGCCATAGTTCAGGTAAGGAACATCACATAAACCTTACACCATAGTAAACATACATGCACCACCCGATTACAGACACCAGCCTTTCTTTTACGATAGCATTCATACAGGGGGGGCAGAATATCATATAAGGGGGAGGTTTTAATTATATACGAGTACTGACAAAAATGGATGTTGTAGGCGGAGTTTTCAAAACACAAATTCGGATGGCAACATGGAGGGCACTCAACAGCTAGATATGCTTCAAACCATAGTAGACATGCACAGCTTAAAGGAACCTACATAGAAACATATCTCAAGGGCACTGACACCACACACACAAACAACGCACAAGGCAGAACAGCACGATTAGATAGAATTTATTCACCATCAACGCACTGTACAATCGAGTCCAAACAATTACCAGAAACACTCAACACTAGACAAATAATGAATCTGGTTAATTCACTCAAGGCAGTAACACACAGTTATGTTCGCCGGCCCCTTAAGTTGAAAAAATCAGAAGCAAATACCTTATAGAACCACCAAGAATGCCCGACCATAGGATTGGTATTGTGAATTCATGGTTCCATCGCCAACCAACCCGCTTTGCACATAAACATGTAAATATAGATATACATAAAACATCTAATACAAAGCACCCTGTCAAATGAGATTTTTAAAAACTCACGCTGCATGAATCAATAAATTTACTTATCTGTTATTAGAAAAAACTTCCTCCTGGTCCCAACTTATGAGCCTCAGGGAAAAACGATTCAAATATGCAGCGACCAGGGTTAGACTTAGGATTCCAACATTTGTGCAGCCACCAAAGTCGCCATCTTGAAATTTTTTTGTCTTGAAAAAGTCCACAGACTTGAAAAATACTTCAGCATACTGGAAACAGTCCAAAATTATACGTTCAGATCCCGCCTTGGCCCCCAAACACTGATGCATGCCATAATATAGATATAAAGTTCGGAGAAGGTCTCTGTGACCAAAGTACACAAGGGGTAGTCCAAAAACACGTATCAGCATACTTCAGTGAGCTGACAAACACCTCCTTCACAATTTACAATACACCGTTTATTGTACTGGACACAAAGCTCCATGGCATTGAATATAGGCCCAATGGCACAAAGCAGTAATAGGTAGTCCTCCAGTCCGTTCACTATCAAACGCTGGTCAATGGCAATCATAAAATCTTTACTCTCATCGTACACTTGACATCTTTGTAACTAGATATGATTCCTGAATAGAATAAACTAGGGACACCTCACCAAAGTATCTTGGTGCCCTAGTGATGGAATGATGCAGGAAACACAGTAGACTGCAGGAGCTCAATACACATACATCCGCTCACATTCAAACACAAGCCGCAACTCTCTTAGCACAGGATCATATATTTCTGCTTGACAATTTCGCGTCTACTTCTTCACCATATCGGTGTAACGTCACTTTCTTTATTAGTAAGTAAGTCCGTATAAATTTATCAGAAAAGGAGCCCTGTCGAGCTAACTTTAATACCTACATAATTGTTATGAATTTTAATCATAACAGCTACTGTAAACACCACACTCACAAATATCACATCCAAATGCCCACGTCACTGGAAGTTCAACAAGACACTGCTGCAAAATAAAACATACGTAGAGCAAATGACGCATCTCATTCTGACATAAACAACAGATTTACCCACTGAAAATATACAACAAGACTGGGAGCTATTGAAGAATACTATACGCGAGAGAACACATCTACTGGCAACCAAGATTCATAGAGACAAAATACGACAGGAAAATATAATAGAACAAGCCATCAAACTCGCAACTCTGATTGATAAAACAGCACCTTATATCATTACATTGCAGGAAGAACTAGCACAATATCAACACCATAGATTAAGAAGTGCCCTGTTACGGACAAAACTGAAGACAATCACACAAGAGATACCCAGTAAACAATACATGGCAATAGAACAAAACACACAGTGAAGCAAGCAAATAGGCCAAATAGTTGACACACATAGAGACATACAAACGGAGGCACAAGCTATAGCACAAGCCTTTGAGGACTACTATAGAAATCCTTACACAGAAGAAGGAATACAACCACATATACAAGACAATTTTATGCAAGAAACTGAGCAAAAAAGATAAATAATCTCTTGATGCAGAACTGACCTTAGGAAACATAACACGCGCAATAAACGAAATGCAAAAAGGCAAGTCACCAGGACCAGACGGACTGACAGCGGAATTCTACCAACATTTCTTCCCCATTTTAGGCCATCTCATATTAAGGGTATTTTCAGAATCTTTCGAAAAAAAGTAATTTCTATCTAAAGTCAACCTGTCATACATCACTCTAATCCCTAAGGTCGATCCGGACAAAACAGAGCTTAAAAACTACAGATCAATATCACTCCTAAACACAGACTATAAAATTTTTAGCAAAAACCCTAACAAACAAACTCAAACCTTTCAAAGCTACCCTCATACACAAAGGCCAACAGTGTAGTGACCAGCACAGAAACATTCATCAGCACGCACACTTCATAAGAGGCATCATCACCTACACACATTAGAAGGATTGCTAGTCGTCAATCATATCTCTAGACCAAGAAAAAGCCTTTGACAAAATATCCCACTCATACCTCCATAAAAATTTACTACACTGCAACATTGGTGAATACTTTAGAAAGTGGATTGAAATTATATACACAAAACCTGAAAGAAAGGTTTTGGTAAATCATTCATTTACTGTGGGGCCTTCAGGCTGACAAGATCTGTTAGGCAGGGATGTTCCGTTTCTATTCTACTCTATGTACTCGCTTTAGAACCACTGCTAGAGAAAATTAGACTTGACAGTACTATCAGAGGCACTTTTATTCAGGGTAACGGGGAACAAAAGTTGCTTGCCTACGCAGACGATACTACCTTCTTTCCCCCAAATGATAGGTCCATACAAAATATTCTAGACACAATCACGCTTTTTGGTAAAGGTAGTGGGTCAAAATTTAAACGTCCAAATGTTTACAATTATGGGTATAAGCAGGTGGAAAAACAAAGCGGATTTTCCCTTTCATTTAACGTCAACAACAAACATGAAACTGTACAATTGTAGTGGATTGATGGTATTGTATGATGGTGATATTACTAAGTGTGATGCATGAGGTCAGCTGTGAAGGCTCCTGAGATAAATGTAGCTGTGAATTTTCAGAAGGCCCTTCTTGCTACCACTACGACCTCACACCTATCTTTTTTTTTAATGAATGTGGCTACGTTAAAGTTCTAGGGTAATGATATGTAATGTGTTGTGTTAGTTTGCATACTCACACACAGATATTTAACAATTCTAATAATACTAATAAAATGTTATAACACACTGAACTAACTCAAGTTGTGTAAAATTTGGATAGAAACATTTTCTTTAAATTTATTTGTTCTGAACCAAGGTTTTATTTGGGTCAGAACATATGAAAGGTTTTGCAATTATTAATGAAATGCATGAAGATATGGCATAATAAATGAAAGGAGTGTACATATGGATTTTACAATACTAGTTAATATTACTACTGTTTATGGTTGTAATCTATTTGGGAGAACACTTAATGGATGTGCTGTTGGGGTGGCCTCATCACTCCCTGTCTATGGCGACTACACATTGTCCAGTTATTTGACGGAAATTTTATGGGTGTGTTAGAAAATAAGTTGAGTTGGTGAATTCTCAGCAGACCAGACGCTCACGTAGCTTAATGTGTAGCTCTGGTGCTGAGATCTGGTGGCCCCACCTCTCCGTGCTTGGGGGCAATATCAGGCTGCTCTGCCAAAATATAAACTGCACGGGTCCACTCTTGTATTAGTAACTCATCATTTGACACCACATTGGTGCCAAATAAAAACTCACAGCTCTGCAATAAAGTATTGGTCATGTGTCAGAATTCCATCCTCTAAACCATTTCTGGACACAACACGACACACAACAACACCACATAGACGGGTCAGATCTCTTTGACCATACAACACATCTTACCAAGTTGGTTTCACATAGGATAAGTTCCCCCAGATTACATATTCTGAATTATGTTCATTAGCTTCCTGCCATAGAATAGGATAGGTGATATGTTCCACTGATCTCAACACTTGATCCGTCCTTCATAATCCTTACTGGAGTTTATGTATTTTATTTATCTCTAGAACCTGAACTGGGGCGGGGGGTCTAGAGCGAATCCTTACTTGTTGTAAGGGATAGATTATGATATGGCAGTATCAAATCACTCGAAATATTAAACAAATATTAAATTATACAAAGAAATACTTTCAGTCTTACCAGAATTATGAATATAGAACACAGTTAACTGCTAGCAAAACTCAGCTGAGCTGCTGGCTTTAGTATGGCGTCCCTCTAAAGATTTCAATTTGCTTCTGGGAATACACCACTATATTATTTACTGTGTCTACTAGGACAACTTATGACGAATGGCAAAAATGCGCGTCTGAGCGCCGATAATATATTCATCTATGGCCAATCACCGCCTTTTTCTTTTCAAATTCTAACCTCCTACCAAAAAGTCATTTCAGTCATACCTCAGTCAAGTATGCCTTATTGTCTGTTGGTCCGTTCGTCTCTACTTGCGTTTCACAAAAAACACACTTGTTTTTTGAACCAACTCCGCCTTCCCCTACACAATTTTGCCTTTAAAGTTATTTTTAGCCACAATTCTCCCTCCCATCCCGTCTCTTTCATTCCAACTAGATGTTAGCACTTGAGTCTCAAGGCTGCAGTTTTTTGAAAATTTGGGACATTTTTGTTTCAATGCAGACGCTCGCTGATATGAACAACACAGTCTTTTGTCAATATCTTTCTTATTATTTATCCGTCTGTATAAATGAAAGCATATTATTTCACTGCTCAAGATGGGCCATCCGGCCAGCTAGGTTTTATATTCCTAACATCATTATTAAGAAAAAGTTACTTTTCAAGGTTAGTTGGTTTTTCGGAATATTTCTAGCATCTTCTAACTGCGTATGCCGCTGAATTCAAATAAACGGACTAAGTTATCGCAAAACCGTCCAAGAAATGACTGTTGCGTATAATAGCTAAGGTCCCTTTTGTCGATTTCTTTACCTTATGTCAACTTGGGGACGTGAATTTTTCCTCCTTTCCCCACCAATTGCGTCTTTTAGCCTTGCTAGTTTCAAGCACGCGTTCAGTCATATTTTTTTCCCTTTTGATCTCCGTTCTCATCCCGTTCCAAGGGTAACGTTTTGCCTTCACGTTTAACAATTTAATTTCCATGGCGGGTGATGACCCGCGGCGTGGGCGATCATGTATTCTAGTAGCTTACGCATTAGTTTTTATCCCTACGTTGTATCATTTGAGATATTTTAACGTTGTATCATGGGTAATTTTATGACACATCTCCCCACTTGAAAACATGCCTACGGCAAGTTCTAAAACCAGTGATACACATAGATTAAATCTCTCCTCACGCCTGCCATTACTCTAATTTTGATCACAGGGGTGCCGACTGAGGAAATCTGCACCGACATTCAATTTGCCTGGGATATATTGGATACTAAACTGATAAGGTTGAAGCAATAAAGACCACCTCAGCAATCTTGCGTTTTCATGCTTAGCCTGAGATAAGAATACGAGAGGCTGATGATCCGTCTCCACCACAAAAGTCCTACCATACAGATAGATTTGAAACTTCTTTATTGCCCAGATTAACGCTAAACATTCTTTTTCGCTTGTGGAGTATCCGTGTTCCGCCTTATTCAATTTGCGGCTTGCATAAGCGACTGGTTTCAGTTCCCCATCGGGTGAAGATGATCTTTGCAACAAAGCCGCTCCGAGTCCTACATTACTGGCATCGGTTCTTAAGACAAAGTCCTGTGTCAAATCAGGCAGTTTGAGAATAGGCTTGCTAGTGAGTTTTTCCTTTAAGTCCTGGAACGCTAATTCACTTTGCGCAGTCCAATTAATTTTATCTGGAAGTCCCTTGCGAGTCAGATCAGTCAGAGGAGCACAAATAGAGTTAAAATCTTTGATATATTTTTGATAAAATCCGCATAACGACACGAATGATCGCACGTCCTTTTTTGTTTGTGGTCTAGGTGCTCTCTGCAGTTTTTCCAAGTTCTTGGGGTCAGGGGTCATGTTACCCTGATATACAGTGTGTCCCAAGAATTCCAACTCTTTGCATCCAATGCAACATTTTGTTGGCCTAGCAGTTAAGTTCGCCTCCCGAAGTCTATCAAACAACATCTCCAGAGCTTCAATGTGTTCTTCAAATGTCTCTGTGGCGACGAGTATATCATCCATGAAATTCGTGATACATGGGTTATTCAGGGGATCCAACAATTTGCGCATCATCCTTGAAAATACACTCGGAGCATTTTTCAGTCCGAATGGTAGCATGTTGAATTCATAATGTCCATCCGAAGTGCTAAAAGCCAAATAAGGTCTCACTTCAGGCTTCACTGGGATCTGGTAATAGCCTTTACTAAGATCCACTTTTGAAAAGTATTTTGCCTTGTTCAGTCTGGCAAATAACTGTTTTGTGTCTGGTAATGGATCCACTTGTCCTTCTGTGACAGCATTCAGTTTCCTGTAATCTATGCACAGTCTGTGTTCCCCAGACGGTTTTCTCAACAAAACGACACTAGAGCTAAAAGATGATTCACTGTGTGAAATAATCCCCTCCTTCAACAAATAATCTATTTCTTCCTTCAATGCCTTCTCCTTCGCGAACGGAATAGAATAGGCTCTCATACAGATTGGGTTTGAGTCTACCAGTTTCATGTCATACTGTAGCAAATTTGTATGGCCTGGTTTATCTGTTTAATACATCTGTATGTTCCTCCAGAACCTGTTGAACTCTCTCCCTCTGGTTTTTAGTCAGGTGCTTACTGACTTTTACCTGTGCTGCTGTTTCACAAGGATGTAATGGGTATTCATGTGAGGTGAGTGGTTCCTTTTGCATTTGAGTTGCGATAGCTAAGGTCAGTAAGGGGGTGCTTTCCTGGAGTGGTCTGTCCAGATACTTCTTTAACAGGTTTACATGATAAACTTTCTCCTTCCCCTTTTTGTCAATTTTATAGTTTGTTCTAGACACCTTCTCTAGAACCGTATATGGACCTTGCCATCCAATTTGTAATTTATTCTGGTTACCGGGTAGTAGAAGCAGCACCTTCTCTCCCACAGCTAGTTCTCTGTCCTTTGCCTTCCTATTAAAATATGCTGCATGTTTCTTCCTGGCTTGTTTCAAATTATCATTTGCCAGTTTCCATCCAGCTTTCAAACGAGTGGTCAGTTCGTTCACGTATTGGTAAGATGAGGTAACAGTCTCTTCCGCCTTCTCATCTGTCCAGGTCCTTAATAGGGCTTCATCTGGACTTTTAATTTATCATACGTATTTTTTATGGAACCCGTCGGGTCCCTTCCACTAGAAGCCCTATAGTGAGGATTTTTCTTCCTAGAATCATCACTCACAAATCGACCACTACCAATTTTTTTCTTGGGTTTGTCTCCCCACTTTAGATTGCTTATGAGAGATCTTCGCTCTCTTTTCTGTTCTTCCAGTTTATATAAGTCTGACCGAGGGATTGTCATCTTATCCTGGGTAAAATTTACTCTTTGTACTCGTTGCATAGTGGCCATGTTAATCCATTCAAATGAAGACTGGGTGTGAAAAGGGGGCTCCCATTGCACTTTGTCTCCTTGAGTATCATAATTTTTCTTTCCAGGCCTAATTTTGCCCCGTGGCGTTTCTAGGTCCTGCACATATTTTCCCTTTGTGGGTGTTCCCTCATGAAATATGCCACATGCTTCTACAAAGTTTTCAATATCGACATTTACGTCGGGCCAATAGTATTCGCGAGCAACTTTTTGGCAGATGGTACCGACTTTTTCATGGTCCCCATCTTTTCCAACATGTAAGCTCCTTATTAAATTTGCCCTATATATCTTAAGAAGAACCAACTGTCCGTGACCAGTGGATCTAGTTCCTGTCTTCCTATATAGCAATCTGTTCTTCATAAAATGTTCCCCCTTGCTCGGAGGTGTGTGGCATTTGGGCAATTTTTTAAAACATGGCTTGAGTGTCCTGTCCTCAGCCTGCGCCTTCCTCATCTCCTCTGGATGAGCATTTATAGGTTCACCTTCTTCCTCCTTCTTCTGTGACCTGGTCTGCATTGTCGCCATGATCACAGGTCTCTCGGGATTCCCCAAGAAGACGTATCTACACCCCAATATCAGAGGGTAGATTGGTTCATCTATCACTGCTGCTCTGATTTCTCCTTCCACATAGCGAGTTTTCACCGTTATCCTTGCGATGGGAAGTGTCATGAGTGGTATGTCCTTAGTTGCCCCTTGTATTTCCACTGTTTCTGTGGTATACTGACTTGGGTCCACTAGGCTAGACTTCACAACTGAATCATAATCCAAACCTGTATCATAAAGGCACCTTATGGTGACCCCATTACAAATAACATCCTCACAAACTGGGGGGTGATAAGGTTCCTGCTGTCCCTTAGGATTAACCTTTAATCTTTGCGTCCCCGACTTCATTGCAGCCATGTTTGAAGGTTTCCTTCTACAAAATTCGGTGTTATGGTTATCTTTCTTGCACCATTTACACCATCTTTTTCCTTGGTTAAACGGTTTTCTTTCATTGGATTTTTGGTCATTGAACTGTGAGTTTCTGTCTCGGTAGTCATTTCTTGGCCGTTCAAAGTTTGTCCTACTTTTATTTCCCTGTTCTCTATTATCAAATTTATTAAATTGCTGTGGAGCTTTAAAATTGTCTATGTGCTTCTTTTTAGCACCACTTACCTCTGCCTGGGCTGCCTGATACCTCTCAGCGACATTTAAAACCTCCCCCAACTTCTCTGCACCTTGTTCCATGAGAAATTTTCTCATGTCTGGAGCCATGGACTCTCTCAATTGCTCAATCATGATCATCTCTTTAAGATCTTGGGTCTTCCCCAGAGCAGTCCATTTCTCCAAATAGGTTTCCAGTCTGGCAGAGAATTGGTGGTATGTCTCCCCAGACAACAGTTTGGCATTTCTAAATTTCTTACGATAAAATTCACCATTTTTTTCGTACCTCAATAACAAAGCCTGCTTTAACATGTCATAATTGTCCTGGTCTTCTCTGTTCATTTTTGCGAAGACTTCGTAAGAAGTACCTCTCAGTCCCTGTGATAACTTTAAACTCCACCTCTCTCTCTCTAACCCATATGTAGTAGCTAATAACTCAAAACGTCCTAGGTACCCCTCTATGTCATCGTCTTTTTCAACAAAATGGTCTAAATGAAACCCCATAGCTGATGTTGAGGCTCCCAGACTGGGCGTAGCATCTGAGGCAAAAGGGCTGGCACCATTTTCAGGAGCCTGGCCTTGTAGCTCCAGCTCCATTAGTCGTAATTCGTGCTCCCTCTGCAACCTTCTATCTTCTGCCTCCCTTTCGGCAGTCAATCTTTTATCTTCTGCCTCCCTTTCGGCCTTTTTATCTTCTGCCTCCGTTTCGGCCTTTTTGTCTTCTGCCTCCCTTTCGGCCTTTTTGTCTGCTGCCTCCCTTTCGGCAGTCAATCTTTTTTCTTCTGCTTCCCTTTGCTGTCGTTTTTCTTCTGCCTCAGTCTGCAGCCTCTTAATTTCTTTTTCAGCGTCTAACCTCTTCTCTTCAGCCAACCTTTCAGACTCTAATTTTCTTTCAGCCTCTTTTTCTAATCTCCTTTCTTCCCGTTCAATATACTTATCACATTACATATTGAACCCCCCACCCCCCCCCCCCCCCCCCCCCCCCCCCCCCCCCCCCCCCCCCCCCCCCCCCCCCCCCACCCCCCCCCCCCCCCCCCCCCCCCCCCCCCCCCAACACCCCCCCCCCCCCCCCCCCCCCCCCCCCCCCCCCCCCCCCCCCCCCCCCCCCCCCCCCCCCCCCCAACCCCCCCCCCCCCCCCCCCCCCCCCCCCCCCCCCCCCCCCCCCCCCCCCCCCCCCCCCCCCCCCCCCCCCCCCCCCCCCCCCCCCCCCCCCCCCCCCCCCCCCCCCCCCACCCCCCCCCCCCCCCCCCCCCCCCCCCCCCCCCCCCCCCAACCCCCCCCCCCCCCCCCCCCCCCCCCCCCCCCCCCCCCCCCCCCCCCCCCCCCCCCCCCCCCCCCCCCCCCCCCCCCCCCCCCCCCCCCCCCCCCCCCCCCCCCCCCCCCCCCCCCCCCCCCCCCCCCCCCCCCCCCCCCCCCCCCCCCCCCCCCAACCCCCCCCCCCCCCCCCCCCCCACCCCCCCCCCCCCCCCCCCCCCCCCCCCCCCCCCCCCCCCCCCCCCCCCCCCCCCCCCCCCCCCCCCCCCCCCCCCCCCCCCCCCCCCCCCCCCCCCCCCCCCCCCCCCCCCCCCCCCCCCCCCCCCCCCCCCCCCCCCCCCCCCCCCTCCCCCCCCTCGCGGCCCCCGCCCCCCCCCCCCCCCCCCCCCCCCCCCCCCCCCCCGCCCCCCCCCCCCCCCCCCCCCCCCCCCCCCCCCCCCCCCCCCCCCCCCCCCCGCCCCCCCCCCCCCCCCCCCGCCCCCCCCCCCCCCCCCCACCCCCCCAACAACCCCCCCCCCCCCCCACCAAGCGTTGACCCACCTCCCCCCCCCCCCCCCCCCCCCCCCCCCCCCCCCCCCCCCCCCCCCCCCCCCCCCCCCCCACCCCCCCCCCCCCCTCCCCCCCCCCCCCCAACCCCCCCCTCCCCTCCCCCCACTCCTCCCCCTCCCACCGGCCCCCCCCCCCCCCCCCCCCCCCCCCCTACCAACTAGCTCCGCCATACTTTTTTAAACAAATCCCCAACCAAACCCCCCCCCCCCCCCCAATCCCCCCCCCCAAGAAATACTCAAACCACAACCAACACCCAAAAAAATTTCCAACTACTAAAGTAATTCTAATTACTCTAGTCTAAAATAATTCTAATTAATTAATTAATCAATTAACTACCACTGGCTGTGAAGATTCACCAACTTTTATTTTCAGGGACACTTTTAATTTTTAAAATGTGTTCCCCTAATTTATTTCTCCCCCCAGGAGATCCTAATATTATTGATAGGCTAATTATCCCGGGACAAGAGACCCCAATATATGTAGTGGATTTATGGTATTGTATGATGGTGATATTACTAAGTGTGATGCATGAGGTCAGCTGTGAAGGCTCCTGAGATAAATGTAGCTGTGAATTTTCAGAAGGCCCTTCTTGCTACCACTACGACCTCACACCTATCTTTTTTTTTTTTTTAATGAATGTGGCTACGTTAAAGTTCTAGGGTAATGATATGTAATGTTTTGTGGTAGTTTGCATACACACACACACAGATATTTAACAATTCTAATAATACTATTAAAATGTTATAACACACTGAACTAACTCAAGTTGTGTAAAATTTGGATAGAAAAATTTTCTTTAAATTTATTTGTTCTGAACCAAGGTTTTATTTGGGTCAGAACATATGAAAGGTTTTGCAATTATTAATGAAATGCATGAAGATATGGCATAATAAATGAAAGGAGTGTACATATGGATTTTACAATACTAGTTAATATTACTACTGTTTATGGTTGTAATCTATTTGGGAGAACACTTAATGGATGTGCTGTTGGGGTGGCCTCATCACTCCCTGTCTATGGCGACTACACATTGTCCAGTTATTTGACGGAAATTTTATGGGTGTGTTAGAAAATAAGTTGAGTTGGTGAATTCTCAGCAGACCAGACGCTCACGTAGCTTGAATGTGTAGCTCTGGTGCTGAGATCTGGTGGCCCCACCTCTCCGTGCTTGGGGGCAATATCAGGCTGCTCTGCCAAAATATAAACTGCACGGGTCCACTCTTGTATTAGTAACTCATCATTTGACACCACATTGGTGCCAAATAAAAACTCACAGCTCTGCAATAAAGTATTGGTCATGTGTCAGAATTCCATCCTCTAAACCATTTCTGGACACAACACGACACACAACAACACCACATAGACGGGTCAGATCTCTTTGACCATACAACACATCTTACCAAGTTGGTTTCACATAGGATAAGTTCCCCCAGATTACATATTCTGAATTATGTTCATTAGCTTCCTGCCATAGAATAGGATAGGTGATATGTTCCACTGATCTCAACACTTGATCCGTCCTTCATAATCCTTACTGGAGTTTATGTATTTTATTTATCTCTAGACCCTGAACTGGGGCGGGGGGTCTAGAGCGAATCCTTACTTGTTGTAAGGGATAGATTATGATATGGCAGTATCAAATCACTCGAAATATTAAACAAATATTAAATTATACAAAAAAATACTTTCAGTCTTACCAGAATTATGAATATAGAACACAGTTAACTGCTAGCAAAACTCAGCTGAGCTGCTGGCTTTAGTATGGCGTCCCTCTAAAGATTTCAATTTGCTTCTGGGAATACACCACTATATTATTTACAGTGTCTACTAGGACAACTTATGACGAATGGCAAAAATGCGCGTCTGAGCGCCGATAATATATTCATCTATGGCCAATCACCGCCTTTTTCTTTTCAAATTCTAACCTCCTACCAAAAAGTCATTTCAGTCATACCTCAGTCAAGTATGCCTTATTGTCTGTTGGTCCGTCCGTCTCTACTTGCGTTTCACAAAAAACACACTTGTTTTTTGAACCAACTCCGCCTTCCCCTACACAATTTTGCCTTTAAAGTTATTTTTAGCCACAATTCTCCATCCCATCCCGTCTCTTTCATTCCAACTAGATGTTAGCACTTGAGTCTCAAGGCTGCAGTTTTTTGAAAATTTGGGACATTTTTGTTTCAATGCAGACGCTCGCTGATATGAACAACACAGTCTTTTGTCAATATCTTTCTTATTATTTATCCGTCTGAATAAATGAAAGCATATTATTTCACTGCTCAAGATGGGCCATCCGGCCAGCTAGGTTTTATATTCCTAACATCATTATTAAGAAAAAGTTACTTTTCAAGGTTAGTTGGTTTTTCGAAATATTTCTAGCATCTTCTAACTGCGTATGCCGCTGAATTCAAATAAACGGACTAAGTTATCGCAAAAGCGTCCAAGAAATGACTGTTGCGTATAATAGCTAAGGTCTCTTTTGTCGATTTCTTTACCTTATGTCAACTTGGGGACGTGAATTTTTCCTCCTTTCCCCACCAATAGCGTCTTTTAGCCTTGCTAGTTTCAAGCAAGCGTTCAGTCATATTTTTTTCCCTTTTGATCTCCGTTCTCATCCCGTTCCAAGGGTAACGTTTTGCCTTCACGTTTAAAAATTTAATTTCCATGGCGGGTGATGACCCGCGGCCTTGGCGATCATGTATTCTAGTAGCTTAAGCATTAGTTTTTATCCCTACGTTGTATCATTTGAGATATTTTAACGTTGTATCATGGGTAATTTTAGACAACGATATATACTTCCCATCTCACCCAAACCGCACACACAAAATCACATGGCAGAACGTTGTCGCACATATCACACATACGCTACACCGCTATAAATACAAGAATACAACCATTTTGTCCAGAAGTGCAATAGTGAACTGCTTTATCATTCCAAAATGAATTTACATTGCTAGTCTTTGACACTACACAACGTACGGTGACAGAGATAAACAAGAAGATTAGGCGTTTTGTTTTTGGGCACACTTTATTTAGCATTAAACATCAAACACTCATGCAAGAGAAAGATTCGCGGGAGTTGCCCTCCAGGATATAGGGACAAAAAATAAAGGCACTTCGAATCAGACATGTAGGAAATATAATAAGAGACCCAGAACAACACACATTAGCCCATTACTATGTAGGGCTAAGACTTGCCAGACTGAGACCACTAAAGAACAATGTCCCACACCATTACTGCACACTACCATCTTTTACAGGACATGCATTCAAGCCATCAGAGGACACGACATTTTAATTAACCAGAAAACAAACAAAATTTACAAACACTTAGTCACGTTACAAGCACCACCTTTACACCTTAGAATTAAAAGAGGTTAATATATATACTCTATTCTTACAGCTCTGTACTAAACGTAATAGGCATAGGCTACTCACGGAGCTAGAGCGTACGCTAATCTTTCTCTCACAATAATCACTGATGTAAAATTAACCACACTTACCGCTCACAAGAATGCAATATAACTATTATTTAACATTACACAAATAATAATAATGGTAATACGTACACACTTGTATACAGCGCAGTGCGACACTAGAATTCCTCTTATAAATGCACTTAATACTTTACACATTTAACACAGTCTCACAGTTGAAAATTGCGATGAGATATGTGAAATTACTCTAGAAAACACATACGTCGCAAATCAGCTTATATCAAACTGTTTATAGATAGACAAACTCTAAAAAGCAATAAATCCTAAACCTGAAACGTCTATTATTACTAAATCTAAAATATTATAAAAATGTACTCAAATGCAAGCATACCTCTATGTCGTTAGTTCTCTAAACACAGACGCAACATATGTGATATCATCCTCTACCTCACTTGTGTATCGCACCGAGGATGCAAACCGCACAAGACGACGATCTGGCTTCTTTTCAACTCTGACTCGACTCTCACAGTTTGAGTTTAAATCTCCATATCCACTCCTGTACCATATGATAGCCCCGTCAAAATGTCGGGCCAAGCTCCTCCCATCCTTCTAGGGAGCAAATCACGAGTCCTATGCTCAGTCTGGATGACATGAGTTCACATCTCACTAAAGATGTCAACAATTCAAGTTCCGCCCACTAGTGGCAACACTCTCACGATATCTGTTGCCCGAGTCACACCTCTTACGGTTTAGTACTCAACAAGATGTGTTATCAGACAGCGCCAGGATGTCTAATAACCGAGGGCTGTCTCCCATTACATCTTCTGCGTCTCACACGTCTGTCTTCTTTGCAGACGGCAAAGGTGTGTTTTGTTTAAATCGCCCATTGCCGTGTGAGAATGCCAGCATGAGCACAAATATACACCGTAGACAAGATCGAAAACTATTACTCAGTCAAAACTTACACAATGCTAGTTTATTTTGTCTCATTTTATTTCAGAAAATCCAGCAGTCTGTGCTGGGTTATATGGTGTTACGTAGTGAATACCTAAATAGCTTAGTTATAAGATGTTGTATAAGAATTACCTACAAAGTAAACTTGTAGACAACATTGTTTTCTGTATGATTCAAATGCTACCTGATATGGTTTCATTAATAAAAATGGGACCCGTGTCATCAAGAGAGTTTTTCCGTGACTGCGGAACGTGAGTGAAGTAGGCCATAGAGAGTGACGTAAACATTACACACGAATTCCTATTCTCCATCACACATCGTCTTCGCACTGTTACAGGTCGTTGACCCCTTCGATCCTTATTTCTCATATCCTAGTTTCTCGTATCTGTCTCTATGTCTATACTTCTACTTGTTTCGTATGGCATATGGTGTTGAGGATTGTTGCTGGTTTGTGAGCATTTTCGTTTTAACTTGATTTGATGGTCGCATCCTGCAACACCTCCACTAAATAGAATAATAGGGTACGCGTAAAACGTCGGATGACGCGTTAGACCTAGTAGCAGTAGAGTCTTAGTGTAGCCTTCGGGCATATGACAGTGTTTTTGAATTATGTAGTAGAAAAACTAACTAATGTGTATAACCGTCAATGTAGTTGCTTTTAAAGCTAACGTAGTAATATGTGTTTAAGGACCAGTGAGTCCAGAATTATGTATTTAAACACAATAATTCTTTTACGCAATATTCGAGAAATACGAACGCGGAGTTAATATATAATGGCTTTTATAGCCTGGCTAGTGATGCCAAACTGAGTTTATTATGTACACAGAGTTTCGACGTGAATATTAGGCAGTGATCCTAATTAATAATGGAACAGTTAGCAAAATGTATTAATGCTGCGTAACTATGATAATTGTGCAAAGTATTTGGATACAGATAATAGATAAAATGATGACGGTAAAACAATAGACGTGCAATGTCTAATGAAGTGTACACTATGAACTGTGATGTGCCAAGTTTCCTATATTGTGTAAAAGATGTTACTGTCGATAACTCATGCTGTAAATATGGATAATTATTAAATGATGTGTAAGTCGTCCAAACAAGACTTACTGTATGAAGTCTTTCAGAAAGTTCCAGTTCTGACTGTTATATGAATAGTGACCGCTGACCTTCAACGTATTGGTCATAATAATACAACTCTGTCACATCAATAAGAAATTGAAAGAAATACTCAAATATCTGAAAATATAGAATGAATCCACCGTTGCAGCACAAGACGATACTTCGTGAAAGATAGAAGTGAAGAAATAACATTGCATGATACTCAAGTACGAAATTAAAATATTAGCCCACATAAGAAAAGAAGAAAGTGTGCAATATTTGGCACCTCTTAGGCTCATATTCATTATTAGATCAATGTATGACTTCTTGCCATGGGCCACAAATCTTGTGGGGTGGAAAAAGTCGGATGATGAGTAGTGTCCCCTGTGCCAGGAGAGGCAGACACTTGAACACGTGCTCTCAGCTTGCAAGATGTCATTAGGGCAAGGATGATACACATGGCGCCACAACAAAGTGCTAAATGAGCTGGCTGCAACAATAGACCTGACACGGATGAATGCGGATAGCAAAGTAAGGCATAGCACCGCAAATACCTTCTTTCTGAGAGCTGGAAAGTCAGCACACCCCCAAACCGAGTAAATCATGTAGCAGTTTACCATCTCTTCTAAATCAGCAATACATCGAGTTTCACTGGTGAAAGAACGCCGGCTTCACTGATAACACGTGGTGCATATTATGAGGTGTCAGGTGTAGTTAGATTTAAGCGACCAGCTCGCAATGACTTCACGCATCGTTGGCTTCACGCAGGTGTGGCACAGTTGTTTCACAGAACGACCGCATTTATGTGTCTTCTCTTTGTTACTTTCACAATTGCCTCCTGCTGACGGAATTGTAGATTTTAAAGCTGTAATAAATGTGGAATGGCTTCATTTTCTACACAAGGCAACAGGAGGCTGAGACACTTGGGACACAGGAGAAACAGTAATTTACTCTGGAAGAGAGGATGGACAGCACAATGAAGGTGTAGTCATTATTCTAAAGAAAGGAATAGAAAGGACATTACTGGAATGGAAACCCATCAACAACAGACTGATAAGATTAAGATTGAGAGGTAGATTCACCAACTCTACAATAATACAATGCTACGCACCAACGAATGACAGCGATGAAGAGGTCAAGGATGAATTCTATCAACAACTGCAGAAAGAAATGAAAGACACACCTAGATATGATCTTATCATAGTAATGGGAGACCTCAATGAGAAAGCTGATACACACAATACATATAATGAAAGAGTAATGGGAAAATGCGGCCGCGGAACAGCAAACGAAAATCGGGATAAACTAATAAGTTTCTGTAATATTAACAACCTGGTCATTGGAGTAACACTTTTCCCACATAAAGAAATTCACAAATTAACATGGGAATCACCAAATGGTCGGGACAGAAATCAGATAGACCACATCATGATTAACGATAGATGGAGACATGCATTATAAGATGTGAAGGTAAGAAGAGGTGCAGATGTGGGAAGTGATCCCCATTTAGTAGTAGCAAAACTGAAAGTGAAACTAAGAAGGGCTGGGCCAACTGTAACTACACAGAAAAGATTTGACATCAGCAAATTGAAGGACCCCCTTGCCAGAAAAGTTTTTGCAGCTGACATAAAGAAACAATTTAAATTTGCCAAAAGTCAGGAAAAGACATTGACTGATGATATAGACCAGTAATTCAACACCATTTCAACCATATATAAGGAAAGCAGCAAAACATGCTTGGGATTCCAGGAAAGGAAGAAGCAAGACTGGATAACACCAGAAACATTAAATACCATAACACTGAGAAAGGAAATGGAAAGAAAGAAAACAGAAGCGAAGCCCTCCAGGTTAAAGCAACTATATAGCGATCAGTACAGTCAGCTGGACAAGGAAGTTAAACGCCAAACCCGAGCCAACTAAAGCAATTTACTAGACGATCTTGCAAGACAAGCAGAAGAGGCAGCACTGAGAAATGAACAAAGCACAGTATACAAAATAACTAAATTCATCAGCGGAAAACGAGGTGCAAACAATATTACATTAGTAAGAGATAAGCAAGGAAATCTCATCACTACAGCAGAGGAACAGGAAACAAGATGGGCAGAGCACTTCAGAGAAACTCTGAACAAGGAACCACCAGAAACACAATAGAATGTTCCTGAGGCTGAAAACGATCTAGATGTAATTACAGACATTCCACTAAAAGAATAAATCATCACAGCAATCAAAGGTTTAAAGAACGGAAAAGCTCCTGGCCATGGTAACTTAAAGGCAGAGCTATTTAAGACAGACCCTGAGCTAGCAGCAGAACTACTAGAACCACTATTTGCACAAGTCAGGAAAGCGGGGACAACACCATCAGAGTGGAACAAAGGAATAATTTTCAAATTGCCCAAGAAGGGAGATCTTGCAGACTGCAATAATTGGAGAGGAATCACTCTTCTCTCAGTTCCCAGCCAAATACTAGGCAGGATAATTATACAGAGAATTCCAAAAGCAGTAGACCACAAACTGAGGAAAGAAAAAGCAGGATTTAGAAAGAACAGAAGATGTGTAGATCATATATTCACTCTCAGGAACATTATAGAGCAATGCTCAGAATGGCAAAGACAGCTGTACATTAATTTCGTTGATTTTGAAAAGGCTTTTGACAGCAGACATAGGGACAGTTTACGGAAAATACTGAGGGCTTATGGAATTCCAAGCTGCATAGTGTCAATCATAAAAAGCCTCTATGCCAACTTTACGTGTAGCGTTGGGCAGAGCAACCTAACCTTTGATGTGAAGACAGGAGTACGACATGGATGCCCCTTATCAACCACTCTAATTTTAACCGTCATAGATTGGGTGATGCGCCAGACAACAGAGGGCAGTCCAAGAGAAATAAGATGGACTACATTTTCTACATTGGAAGATCTGAAATATGCAGATGGCATTGCACTACTAGCACATTCACATCAGCACATCCAGGAAAAAAACGGATAGACTTAATAAGTTTAGCCAGCAGGTGGGCTTGAACATCAATTTAAAGAAGTCAGAGGTAATGACGCTCAATGTGAGCAACCCTGAGCCCATATCAGTAAGGAATCAGCAACTGGTACAGACAGACACCTTCACATACCCAGGATGCATAGTAACACCAGACGGCGGGGCAGGCAAAGACATCAACATCAGAATGAATAAGGCAAGAACAGTCTTTTTTATCCTAAACAACATCTGGAAGTCCTCTCAATACAGCACAAGCACAAAATTAAGATTATATCAGAGCTGTGTGCTTTCTGTGCTTCTCGAAGGTGCGGAATACTGGAGAGGTACAGAGATGGAAATGTCAAAATTGTTCTCTTTTCACAACATGCCTAAGAAAAATTCACCGAATCTTTTGGCCGAATACCATCACCAACCAAGATCTGCTTACTCGGAGCAAGCAAGAGGACATGCACACCACCATAGCTGGCAGATGCTGGAGCTGGGTTGGCCATGTCCTCAAAAGAGACCCCGATGCCATCACAAGAATAGCTATGCTTTGGACCCCTGAAGGAAAACGAAAGAGACAACCTGGCTGAGGACTGTGGAGGCTGAGATGCAAAGAATGAACCAGAGTTGGGGCACTGTACGAAGGATGGCCGCCGACCGAGCAAAGTGGAATCAATTGTTTATTCCATACAAGACGCCACTAGGCGTGATGGCCACTGACTGCTTTGACGATCGGCGGCTAAGGATCAAAGAAGAAGAAGAAGAATACTCCTACTTCACTCATATAGTTTAGCCAGTCAGCCAAGACTGTTGCCCGGGATGTGGCCACCGCCGTACACAAGCGGTATTCGTGGAGCCTTACATGAGCTAGATAAAGAGAGGGGAACCAAATAGGATCTTGACTTTCCATTAACGTTATGGCTGTCTCTCACCGTGAGGTACTATCTCTCTCTCTTTTTTCTACATCCCCTGAACCAATTCCTATTCTCTAATGTGTACTATACCTCTGGACTAGGGTGAACAAAATAACCCTTTGGGCTTGACGTGGTCCGCAGCTTCATTTTAATCATCCTGCCAAAATAAAATTAATCTTTCCAATCAGTGATCAATATCTTATGACGTCAGAACAAACTGAAGAATAGAATTAATTTTAAGTTGGTTTTTACATTTATTTTTATTCGGTAGCCAATCAGGTAATTTTGTTAAAGAGTGTACTGTAATCTTGTTATTTAGAATCCTTGAAGGATGTAGACACTTGATGAGAACAAATAATAACGTGAGAATGTGGGATATCTTTTATCATAACTGTTAGAAAACTGAGTACTGACTTCGCATAATTAGATAAGTGGCTCTGAATTTTTTTTCTATTTGCTTTTTAACTGAAACTGGTTTGCAATAGTCACAGATAGCTATAATTAGATTTACTTGTTTGTGCTGGGCGAAGAACATTGCTTGCATGCCACAACTAATCGTGTTTATCTCGTACCAGACTGCATGTCATGGCAGAAATGGAGAAATTCAAAGTCGTTTACATCGAGGCAGCCCGGGAGCTTGGTGTGAGTGGAAAAGGTGGACGTGGTTATTGCTAGTTAAAATATAGCAGGCAGCGTCTCCATCCACAATCAATATATTTTAATGACCACGCGATGGATCGCCACGTGCAACAGATTTTCTGCTGCGTTCCTGATTGGTTGTCCTGAAGAGTGCCGGTGCACCTCCGCTATAATGTTGGGCATAAATTAAACTGCGTACAAGCGCGTGTGTCCCACTGCCCATCATACGTGTCGAGGAACAGGTGTCTAATGTAAGTGCCAGTATGTTTCTAAGCAAGTGATCTTCCTTATCAGTCATTTCTGACCAAAGGAGCGTACCTCCCGAAATAACTTTCGGTGGCACGAGGTTGGGCAATATTAGATCAAGCTGTTGCCCATGCAGCATGACCCGGCCTGGACGTCAGAGGAACGGACTAGCCGATACAGTCTGACACCAGTAGCAACAGCCTAGTCACTAGTAGGATACGGAACTTGCCCTCAATTAGAATTGCCACAGTTATCCAAGTAGGATCGTGTCATCTAAGGAACCTCGACTGATTTAATGAGCCATTCGCGGTTTCACCGTGAGACAGTGTGAACTTAGACATGCATGGCTTAATCTTTGAGACAAGCATATGACTACTGGCAGGATCAACCAGATAACTGTCCTTCGAACACAGCATTTCGTCGCTCGCTCGCGTGGGTCTAAGCAAGTATTACTCACTCAATAGTGGTAGCTTCAACCCGTCATATTTGACTATGGGGATGATGTACCGTTGTTGTGATATCCTTCTGCTTCTTTTTTTGTCTCCCTTGTGTTCCTTTAGACTCTAGGTAAATATGGCTTTAAAAAAAAAGGATCCCGTTACACGGCCATTGAGGCATATTGGGAATATGGTGTTAGTCCCATATTTTCTTGACCGTCGGCACACTAGGGGTGATGTGATCAGCATCACGCCTATGGCTTTAACATTACCATATAATTTCCGTAAAACAAGTTTAATATCTATGAACGATGTCACTTAACTCAAATACTAAGCAACATCATGCTGCTTTTAAACAGAATTATATTTTATATCTACATTTCAACGTCCTTTCTCCGACCGTCCTTCGAAGCATGTCGTCAATATACATTACACAAGTGATGATTGTTATAGAAAATCCAAAGTTTTTTCTGCTTTTTATTATTTTTTATTTAATGATAACATCAATGTGCTTCTCCAAAAAAATAAGTCACCACGCCTTTTGATTCAACCACAGTCTGGTAAAGATTAATTTAATGTGGACTTTGCACGAAATGTTTGAGCTTGTCAAAGAAATATTTTGTTCTGATGAATTTACATTACTTCAAAACTAATATTCACTTATGATGTAAAATAATAAAACAAGTAAAGAAATACCTTTTATTGTGTTTACACAATGAACTGAAAATTAAGAAACAAATTGTCCACTCAAACTATTGTATTAAAAAACAGTAGATGGTATGTTCACATTAATCAGTAATTCGCCATATTGTTTAAAAAATTACGACGTAATGTATTACTGGTTTCGTAAAAACCATAAAAGTGGTTCCTTAAGCTGGTTTTTTTCTTCACGTGTTTTCACTGAGTTGAATCATCAAACTTGACTATTCTCAGACTATGGCTCCAAATACACTAACAGCCATTGAGCGGGACCTAGGTTGTGAGCCTCTAAAGTTCATGTTGCCAACACTGTAGCTTTTTATTTCAATGTTACTTTGATTTTGATTTTTTGTTTGTCTTTTGGCCATCCTTGCTTTCTCTTTCCTGCTGGAGTCCATAGCATTACAGTTCTGGTGATGGTATCAGGTGTCTCTTCTGAGGATCAGGTCAACCCAATTCCAGCGTCTACCCGCGCATACCTACTTGATGGCTCTAAGTTAACAGTTCTTGGTTAGCGATGGTGTACTGCCAGAAAACTAGAAGAATTTTCCTAAGGAAGATTGTGTGGAAAGAGAACAATTTGGACATCTCCTTTCCTGTAACTCTACAGCATTCTGCACATTTTTTTTTTTTTGCGTACGCCTGCTATTACTCGAGGTGAAATCTCTGGTTAGTATGTCTAACATGAGACTGATTTTTACGTGAGTATCCCTTTTTTTTCTTGTACAGAGACAGGTGTCCCTCACCATTCAGTCAGATACTGGATGATTTCAGAGGTACCCATCAGAGCTGGGTCGGCTCAGGAGCCGCCAGTTCCTGGTTGATGACACTCTTTCAAATGTCCTCGCCTGGGCTAAAGTTAATCCAGTCCAAATCCCGGTCGACGAAGATCTTCAAATGTCCTCGCCCGGGTCTGATCCTGGGTCACCCGGTCGCCCGCACAGTTTGGTAACCACTACACCAGCGCCGCTCCCCATTTAATGTCATGATTTCTATATTCTTTAGAATAATGTTTAGTCAAACCTGTTGGGTATGTTTATTCAGTCTGTCTGGGCGCATCCTATCTTGTCTGGCGGATTACCCAGCTAAAAATAGAGTGGTTTATCAGAGGCATCTCTGCCGCACTCCTGTGTTCCCCTGAAACGTTAGGTTGCTGTGACAAACACTGCATTTGAAATGAGCATACAGGCTTTTAATGATGAACACTACGCATTTAAGGATTCCATAAGCTGTACCTGTGTATAAGCTTTGAAATGCCTTTTTAAAGTCAACAAAATGTATATAAATCTACTTCTGCCATTCTAAACACTGCTTTATTATGTTTCTGAGAGTGAATATATGTTGACAATTTAACAGTTATTCGTCCGTTCAAATCCATTGGCGTTGTTTCTGTTTGCCAGATTTGTGCAAATAATGGTTCTAATAGATATACCACTAGTACAGGATCTGTTTTTAATAGCTCTACATTTAGGTTGTCATAGACTGAAGATTTTCCGTTCTTTAACCCTTTAATAGCTGGTTGATTTTTTCTCTACGTGGAAATTCTATATTTATATCTAGAACATTGTTAGCCTCTGGAATGTTCAGTTGTGACTTTGGAGGTGCTTTATTAAGTGATTCTCTGAAATTGTCAGCGCATTTTGCTTCTTGCCCAGTTCTGTGGTAACGAGATTTCCACTCTTGTCTCTCACTAGTGTAATGTTGTTTGTGTCCCGTTTTCCACTGTAGTGAAAGGTTTTGTAAGGTGCAGTGTTAGTAGTAGAGCAGAAATAGTCTACTGTCTAGAAAGTGTGAAATTCAACTGTTGGAGAAGAACACTGGTGTCACAGGCTAGTCACGGCTGTGGAGGGCTCTACTTCACTCTACTTCAGATAGTTTTCAAGATGAAATCAGAGTCTAAGGTGCCACTTCTGGTAAGTAATTACCTGTGATAATCAAACAGTTCTGAACAAAATTCAACCTCAACAACATAAAATTAATAGGTCAGCTGAATACAAATTTACTATTTACATCTATGCTTCTTTCTTTGTGCTGAATGGTGAATGTTGGATAATGAAACTCAATGGATAAGTTTATTTTACAAAATTTTAAGAACGGTGAATCTCTAAGTAATTAACTTTAAAAAAAAATATGTCTTGTGTCTTCCAAGTAATTTTGACAAGCAAAAGTTCCTTTCACTTTAGTCTCTTAGCAACGCATCATGCAGCTCAAGCTGACATTTTCTATCCAGAACTCTTTGAGCTACATTTTTCCATTCTCCGTTTGTTCTGCTTTCTTTCCATATGTCATTTTCCGAAATTGGTTCTGATATTCTGAAAAACACAGCATCGTTCGTTGTACTAACACTGTTACTAGCACATTTATTTAAAAGTACTTATTCCAACCATTTTTCCTTTGGCAGACATATAGTTGAAGTTATCCTTTGTAAAATGAGACCATTTTCATCAATTTGCATTCACTTATACGGTTCCTAATTCTAACCTGCACTTCATACGGTTTTATCATCCATAGTAAACTAATAATAATAATAATAAACTATCGTAGCATTATCGATCCAGTTTCCAGAGTGCTACTATTTTTTTTATTGGTGACCTATATTGTCTTCCAAGAATAGACAAGCATCGCGCCTGCAACACATGGCATATTTTCCTTTCTTTCATTCATTTACTAGACAATAGTTAATATGCTTCATTCACTGATTGCTATAGTTACTGTGTGTACTGTGATTTGTTCATTCCCCAGTTCTGCCTCTTCTCACCTAACTTGCACGGTTGTCTATTGTCATAAACTGAATGTTAATCGCTGTCACTATTAACCAGTGGTCTGCCTCTGTCTAAATCTCTACTGTGTCTAGTCCCATGTTTTTCTTCGTAATAGATCCTTCGGTTTATTTCTGGACGTAGTCATGTCGCTCTTACGTTAGACAGGCTAAATTCCACCTCTTTGCACGAGTGCATCGACATTAAGCTTAAGGTCTTTTCAATTTCTCAATTCTTGTGGGTAGTTGCAGAATTCCCTGAGTCTTTGATTCAGAGAGAAGCCGGACACACAGGAAATCAGGCTACAGCCTTTCATGTGATCGCGCGCGAGTCTATAATCAAGAATGCTGGCTGTTCGATTGACTGCCAGAGTGTCGCTATACTGTATGCAACTTTCCTTTATCACGGGACGTCAGGGTGACAACTTCCCAAGGTCTTTACGTCGTTGTTACGCTGCTCCAATGTACATAAACCCTCGCCTGAACACCCGTTACTAAATTTGACTATATATGTTACGCGTCTCTAACACTCCTTACCGTTGTCTCTAGAGAATGTTCTACCTTCAAAATGATATCTGCGCCAGAGCGAATACCAGTTGTACTGTGTTAGCAATTCTTTCTCTTATTCGGAAAGCTCACTTACTTCCTTAATGCATAAGGGTTGTAACTTACATATATAGATTATAGAGATCCCTGATTACTGTGTTTCAATATATATATATATATATATATATATATATATATATATATATATATATATATATATATATATATATATATATATATATATATACATTTTTCTGTGACAGGGAAACTCAGAATTGTGCTAAAGTCACTGTTACCTTATACTTATTGAAGGCTATTGGGTAACGAGTATATTAATGTGCTGCACTGGTCTTGTAATGTATTTTGATATAATAGACAACAGTCTAAACAGTAACGTGAGGAATGGCCAACTTGAATAATCTTGATCAACAGCTTGTTTGTGTACGTTTTATCACATTTAATATGTCACAATACAACATAAGCGTATCTCACTTCTTTTGAGAGCATATGATGATCTGACGGTACATCATAAATACAAATGTGTTCAGTAGCAGACATAAGCAATAATGTCGTTGTGCCGGTTTAACGTCAGAATGTCTCTGTATCGTCTTCGACGCCTTCGTTCTTCACAAATCCGTATTTATTCAAATCACTTACTGTCCCCCTCCTTACGCCACATACACTCAGGCACACATCATAATAAATTGAGTCAATTATCCTGACTCTGAAATATTTTATAACAATAAACACTGGTCTGTCGCTCTCACATAAATATCCGTACACACTTTGAAAACACAAGCCAAACTCCACTGCCCTAACGATCACCTTCGATCCCCCGCAGCAGACCCTGTCCACGTCATAAACTCAATACCTGTGTGACCCACATTTCACCACTCGCACGCTTTCCCACTCGAAGCGTTTTCGCGTTCTGCTCCGTTGCGTACAGCGATGATTTACAAACCTGTGAGCACAGTGAGAGGTAACACTTTTACCCCACGCCCCAGCGAAAACTGAAAGTTTTCCATATACAAAGCTATTTTTAGAAAATGCGAGAAGTTAACGTCCAGTCTATGTCATACCTGATCAACAGTCTATAGAATGTAGTCAGCAACATGGAAAAATGAGAAAAATCAATGAAAATGTGAAGAAATATGATAATGAAATTGTGAAGTTTTAGAAAATGAAATATCTTAATGCATTTAATTAAAAGATGAATGAAATGAAAGATCTAACTAATTGAATAGTATTAAGTAAGTATAATAATTAAGTTAATGTAAATGTCCATATGATCGTGTGTGTGCTGTCTGTAGCATTGTGTAAAACTGATTAACTAAAGTTACTGAGTGTCCTCAATGGTAGGTTCATTTTTTTCATTCGTGTGACAGCTTACTATTTGTAATTTTTGCACTTTAGAGTCATAAGTAAAAAAAACTATGTTCAAATGGCGAAGTTCTCCATAGGCGTAACGAATCGATTGTTTCTTCTGTGAGATTTCTTTCCATATGTTGCCTCTTGAGTGTCACAGTCTCTGAGCCCAAAAAGTTCAAGTTCGATAGCTGAAATAGCAAATATGAGCTTTTTTTTAAAAGTTCTGCATCACAGTCAATTTGTGAAGGATTGCCAATAAGATATGACAAAGAGCCTTATACTGTTTCTATGAGATACTGTTAGATTTGGTTCCTTTACCGCATACGTCATGACTGTACGGAAATCAGATCCTGTGTAACCATTCATGGATCTTGATGTAGTGTGAAACGATTATAATATAGAACGATCCAGTGGTCACCGGGTCGATAGCTAGGGTCAGTGTTGATGACGAAAGCAGCCGTCTTGGTCGGATCGATACGCTGAGGTAATTGGTTGCGAGCTAAAATTTTAACGACCCCGGTTCGTTTAACAAATATGTCGGGCAGGAGTACGGTACGGATCTCGTGTGTATTCATCGTTTAGCCAGTGTAGTCTGTCAAATCTTGGCGCGAATTTCGATTTTTCCAATATCGAGTCTTGCTCGGTGTAGACGATGACCTGTAACGGTTCGAGTGTGATCGCGCAGAATTTAAGTTCTATTGAGAGATGTCCCGCCTTAGCCATCTCGAACTGGTCACCGTCCAGAAGACTGGGGGTGAGGTCAAATGCGTATAAGGCGTAACCATTCTTAAAATGTCTATATTCAAGATCGTTGCCGGCGTCTTTGCCAATCAGCCCCATGGCTAGATTAGTGTTAAAGAAGGCTCTCACGTACTGGTTTGCTCATAATCCATTGACAAAGGATTGCCACTAACTGTTCTTCCTTCAGCACTGACATTTAAATATGTCAGACCAAACTTAGCGAAATTAAACGGGTTAACCGTGTACGAACCGTTAAAAGCGGTGATTATTCCAATCACTATCCATGTCGGCGTTTGTCTGAGAAATAAATTATCCTGCATGTGTGATGATGATGATGATGATGATGATGATGATGATGATGATATAATCCCTTTAGCTGTGAGCAGGTAGCTCTTGACAGCCCATTGCCTCTCTGACAAAGGTGCAAGTCTTCCTCAGTTGCTGTGATGATGTGTAGAGTGTATTGTGGATGGTTGGGTTCGATGGAAGTAGTTGGCGTCGCAGGTCTGTTAGTCTTGGGCACTGTAACAGCAGGTGTTCAACTGATTCCTCATGGTGGTGGCAGTGCCTACAGTTTGGTTCACGTAGTGGGTCTATTCTATTTAAATGTTTATTGACAGGGGCATGGCCCGTTCTCAGCTGGAAAATTAGACTCTGATCTCTTCTTTTCAGTTGTTTAACTGGATCTTGAGGGTTTGGTTTAGCTTGATGTTTAAAGAATGGCCGCCCTGTCTGGGTGCATGTGTGATAACATCCCTTTAGGAATAGAGGAAGTTTTTAGCCAACTCGTTTCAAAGGGTACTTGGCATTACCTCGCAACAAGGCTTTCTCGTAAGCTAAAGAGACGGCGGGGTTTAATTTGGCTTTCCGTACAACCAGGGCTGCGTAAGTTATAATCGATTTATAACCACCAGCGTTGTCGTGTCTTAGCACATTGAGCACATCTTTAGACGGAGTGAGTTTCACTTTAACGGTCACACCGTTTCACATATAGCGATCTTGCGCAAAAATATCTGCGTGTAACCGACCAATTATATCGAGGTCATGAGAACCAGCAGCTAGATTTCGACGTAGCCTCAGTCCGTTGTTACTATCGCCATGTGTTTCCTCAATAGCGTTTGGCGTGTCTTTGTAAAACAGAGCCGCTGTCATATGACCTCGCTTGGCTTCCTCCCCGTAACTCAACGTAGCTTCCATGCAAGCTCTCTAAGGATAGGTCTTCTCGCTGGGTGTAATCAGCGTGTCGTTCAGGGAAACGTCAACTTGGGATATTAAACTGTGCACGTAATAGTTGACCGGTGCCACATCCGCATCATGGGGTAATTTGTCGCCGTTGGCTAAGTGATTTTGGCGCGCACGTGCAGAAAAGTATTGAACAAATCTAGATAGTCTTCACCGTTACCCGATATTACAAATTCCACAGGGGCCCCGGCGCTAAGGCGGCCAATGAATGTATCTCCACAAATTGCCCATCTTGTACGGCTGTTTGTGTTGGTGGCACACTAAAATAATCTAGACCACTGTGAAGACACTCGCACGACTTGAGGTGAATAAGTGACATAATTCAAATATAACAGAGTACCGTTGCTTGTTCTTCTGGGATTGAGAAGGGCAAGATCGGGTGGTTCGTTTTATTCTTTTCGGTTTGCCAGGTGAGGCAACCCTCGCATTCCTTGTTCTTTTTCTTCTAATACCGCTACCCGATTGGTTAATGGCGAGGTGGTCAACCGCTCCCTGTAATAAACGCTGACCCGATTCTCTGGCTCGTTCACGAAATGATTCTCCAACGTTTCTTCCGGCTAACGCATTGCGCGCGACGTGTAGACCGGTGCCAACCCCTTCTCTGAGTAAAACTTTATTTCTGGTTTTTAACCACGGGAGAACCATGCGACCGAGCCCGATGAAAAATCTCCCTAAGCATTGCCCTCTTTGACTTCTGCCTCCGATAAAGACTGGCAGCCCGTGTCCAGCTTGATTGCAGTAAAACTCCTCGTATATTTTGGGGTTTCGTCGTAAGGTACGTGTCTAACCATTTTTTTCTATTTGAAATCAACCGTCTGTGAGTTCGGAAATGTAGCGCCAGCACCAAAGCTCTACTAGTGAATGGGATAGTCTTACCGTGGTCATTAGTTAAAAGTATTTCCACGGTGTCAAACGAAACACGACTCAGGGGTACATAGTGCGGTTTGTCGTAAATCCTAAAAGCCTAAGCCGTAGCCCTGTCCAAAATAGGGACAATTCGTAACAAAGTGACCGACGCATCAATAACCGGTCTCGGCGCTAGGAGGTCACAGTACACGTACACATTTTTCATGTCGCTATCCATTTGTACTTCAGTCTCTCCTCGTAGAACTTGGTCGGCGTCTGTTACGCACGAGGAGATCAACCCTAACATGTTTTTCAACGTCTCGCTAATTCTAACTTCCGCCGCCGTTTCATACAGCGTCAAGGTGGCCTTATTATTGTTTAAATGGATTCTAATTTGCGCTTTTTCATTCCCAACCGTGCCTAAAAGCAACTGATTCAACTCATCGATAAGCGTGTCGGTTGAATTGTATAGACCGCGGGCAACGTAAGTATTATTTATAGGCGTTTTTCCCTCGTCGTTGCTTGGGAAGTAATGTATCCATAAATCGTCCTCTAGTACGTTAAAATAACTTTTGAGGAATTGAATCTCAACCAAGCCATCCTAGTACCGTAAAGTCAATTCTATAATCTGTGGCAACTTGACGAAAAAGTGACCGACATTATTGTTTGGGTATATTTTCATCGAGGCGTTGCTCGGTAAAGTCACGTAAAAACTCATCCTATCTTAGGGTTAGGTAACATGTAACCCAGACAACTGCTCATTAAAGCGATCCAAAACGTGCCGTCAGGACCCTCGGCGTTCTCCGACTCAGATTGAATAACAAGACCCCGATGACGACATATGTAACGATCATCTGACAGATGAAAACGATCTCTAGACGCGGGACTAGTTTCCCCAAAAAGGCCAGAACGAGGTTCTCGTGGACTTACTAGGGAGTGACCGTCAACTGGTGTGGACATGTCTTCTATGTAAATCACTCTCGATATCTCGCTAGCTGTTTCGAGGAAATATAGCTGTTGAATGACGAGTTATAACGGATCCATTTGACAAAATACTCCTTAACACCGCTTAAACCTCGTCGGTCTTGCAAAATGGCCTCGATTCGATACACTATTTTGTCACCGACCCGCTGCAACTCTTCTTTGTAAAAAAGACCCTTTCAACTCCTCCCCGCTATCGCCTTTAAGCACGTACGTTACCGGAATTGTGTTGTTTAGTCGGCTGACCGTAAACAGTTCTTCTGTCCACGCAGGAGTATATCACTTTTTAAAGTCTGTCTGGCTTGAGCGATCCGCACGCGATCACCTTCTTTAAATAGACTTTTCGTTCGAGATGTTCTGACGAATATAACGTATGCCACACCTCTTCTTGATTGGCCAGGTTAACCTGCGACGGTGCCATCCGAATACTCCGATGAAACGAATAATTGTAGTTGCAGATCTGTTGCTTTATGACGTCGACGTATCGAAGACTATTGGTTTTGGTAAAGTAACGCCACATTTTTTTCTTTCATGGTCCGATTATATCTTTCCACTATAGATGCCTTGATATCCTCATTCTCCTTAGTGAAGAAATGTACACCCTCTTCTTTAACAAACTTTAAGAATGTTTTGTTGACGAACTCACTGCCTGTGTCCGTTTGAAAATTTATCGGTTTGCTACTGTTAAAAATTCTCTTCACCGCTTCTACTAAGGCTTTCCCAGTTTTTGTTTTTAGAGGAACCGCCCTTGCAAATTTACTAAACACATCGATACACGTCACTAGATAGGAAAACCTGTCGTTGAATTTTCTTAAACTTCGCAAGTTTATTAGGCCAGCCTGGAACTGATGACCGATACCACCCGCGACGGTCGAGAGTCTTTTAAATTTTCTACGCACCGGTTTGTGTAAGGTGTATGTATCCTGATGGCTCAACCAATCTTCGATTTTTTTTTACTAGTAAGTTTGGAACTACGCTGCAGGGCACCGGCGCCCTCATAGGCATCTGGTAGCTTCAGCTCGTAGTAATGGTGTTTTAAAGTCTTATTCACTCCTTTGGCCATGCTTCCCACTTTGATTTTTTAGTCTTCTTCTGAGTAAATACGACGACGCCTCTTGAACTCTATTGCTGTCATCCACCTTCTCTCGCTTACTCGTAACGGGTGTAACTTGTTTTGTTGGCGAGTGAGGAATTTCGTCCCGGACGTCCTCTTTATGTGCCAGCTCGATAGGAGGCATCGAGCTCGCCTCGCTAGGTGGGGACTTGATGTCTAGTAAACCTAGCGGTATGTTCTTGTATTGATCCATCCGAGTCAAATAGCGCTGCAGTGTTAGTTGATAAGTCTGGCTTTATCAGTAGCGGTCAAATCTTCCCGCTCCAACACCTCTTGCATCTGCTGGTCCAACTCTCGCATATTATCGCTGACTGTGGGTGATGGGGTATAAACATTGTGTTTACGGGTCTCTAACCAACGCGGATCCATCAAAATCGTTTTCTTGGCCATTGTTCATTCGCCTAAGACACCTTTCAAAACGCTTAGTATAGGTCTCAACAAAGCGCCTATGAAACCACCCTTTTGCAAAAATTGTATCTGCCTTTTGAGCGACAGTGTCTTTTTGGGTGAGCGCTCTCAAAGTGGTTTTGTAACGACGCATACACCTCTTCTGACCCGGTGTAAGTGAAACGTTGCCTTTTATTACGTTGTGGCAACATTCGCAGAGTGTTTGTATGAGTTCTGGTAAAGCTGCTTTAATAACGACCTTGATCGCTGGCGGTTTTGCACGGCCCAAGAACTTCAACATTTCGGCGTGACGTTTTATCGAATCAGGCATGACGCTATTTGAGCACGTAAACGACTTGTAGTTCGTGAGGAAATACATGGGGGCGCAACCTCAAATGATCTGGTGTTGCATGTCGCAGGTTGATTAGCACATAACCGTGTGGGACCGCCGTCGCGGCTTTCAAACTTTCTTGGACATAGACAGTACGCCCCGGATACATCTGCATGGCTAAATTCGTAATCTGCGACATTTTTTTTAGGTTTTGGAAAAGCACTATATAATGACTATTGAGACTTATCGTTTGCTGCTCCTTATATTTCTCAAAAAGATTTTGCATAATGCACATCACGCTGAGGTTACGATGGTGACTACCTTTCGTAAACAACTTGGTGACCCTAGCATCCGTCTCGGCCATCAGATCGTCTAGCACCACCAGGCGTTTCTTACCACCTGTCCACTGGTCCATATCCGGCAGTCCTTCAATAAATTGAATACCCTTCATGGTTTGATACATTGACTGCCATTCTCCGTAACACCATATAACTTCATCTGGGGTAGGGACGACCATATCCCGTAGATGTTGTAAAAACTCGCAGACAAATACGGTTTTCCCATTATCGGTAGGGCCAGCTATAAGGGTTGTGAAGGGATGTTGCCACCGTGGATCCATCACATTTATTGCTTCTTCTTTCTTCTTTGATCCTTAGCCGCCGATGGTCAAAGCAGTCAGTGGCCATCACGCCTAGTGGCGTCTTGTAGGGCAAAAACAAATTGGTTCCACTTTGCTTGGTCTGTGGCCATCCTTCGTATAGTGCCCCAACTCTGGTTCATTCTTTGCATCTCAGCGTCCACAGTCCTCCGCCAGGTGGTTTTTAGTTGGCCTCTCTTTCGTTTTCCTTCAGGGGTCCAAAGCATTGCTGTTCTTGTGATGGCATCGGGGTCTCTTCTGAAGATATGGCCAACCCAGCTCCAGCGTCTGCCAGCTATGATGGTGTGCATGCCCTCTTGCTTGCTCCGAGTAAGCAGATCTTGGTTGGTGATGGTATTCGGCCAAAAGATTTGGTGAATTTTTTTTAGGCATGTTGTGTGAAAAGAGGACAACTTCGACATTTCCTTCTCTGTAACTCTCCAGCATTACGCACCATAGAGAAGCACAGAAAGCACACAGCTCTGATATAATCTTAATTTTATGCTTGTGCTGTATTGAGAGGACTTCCAGATGTTGTTTAGGTTTTAAAAGGCTGTTATTGCCTTATTCATTCTGATGTTGATGTCTTTGGTTGCCCCGCCATCTGGTGTTACTGTGCATCCTAGGTATGTGAAGGTATCTGTCTGTACCAGTTGCTGATTCCTTACTGATATGGGCTCAGGGCTGCTCACATTGAGCGTCATTACCTCTGACTTCTTTAAATTGATGTTAAAGCCCACCTGCTGGCTAAACTTATTAAGTCTATCCGTTTTTTCCTGGATGTGTTGATGTGAATGTGCTAGTAGTGCAATGTCATCTGCATATTCCAGATCTTCCAATGTAGAAAATGTAGTCCATCTTATTTCTCTTGGACTGCCTTATGATGTCTGGCGCATCACCCAGTCTATGACTGTTAAAAATAGAGTGGTTGATAAGGGGCATCCCTGTCGTACTCCTGTCTTCACCTCAAAGGTCAGGTTGCTCTGCCCAACACTACATGTAAAGTTGGCATAGAAGCTTTTTATGATTGACACTATGCAGCTTGGAATTCCATAAGCCCTCAGTATTTTCCATAAACTGTCCCTATGTATGTTGTCAAAAGCCTTTTCAAAATCAACGAAATTAATGTACAGCTGTCTTTGCCATTCTGAGCACTGCTCTATAATGTTCCTGAGAGTAAATATATTATCTACACATCTTCTGTTCTTTTTAAATCCTGCTTGTTCTTTCCTCAGATTGTGGTCTATTGCTTTTGAAATTCTTTGTAGAATTATCCTTCCAAGTATTTTGCTGGGAACTGAGAGAAGAGTGATTCCTCTCCAATTATTGCAGTCTGCAAGATCTCCCTTCTTGGGCAATTTGACAATTATTCCTTTGTTCCACTCTGATAGTGTTGTCCCCGTTTTCCTGACTTGTGCAAATAGTGGTTCTAGTAGTTCTGCTGCTAGCTCAGGGTCTGTCTTAAATATCTGTGCACTTAAGTTATCATGGCCAGGATCTTTTCCGTTCTTTAACTCTTTGATTGCTGTGATGATTTCTTCTTGTCGTGGAATGTCTGTATTTACATCTAGATCGTTTTCAGCCTCAGGAACATTCAATTGTGTCTCTGGTGGTTCCTTGTTCAGAGTTTCTCTGAAGTGCACTGCCCATCTAGTTTTCTGTCCCTCTGCTGTCGTGATGAGATTTCCTTGCTTATCTCTTACTAATGTAATATTGTTTGCACCTCGTTTTCCGCTGATGAATTTAGTTATTTTGTATACTGTGCTTTGTTCATTTCTCAGTGCTGCCTCTTCTGCCTGTTTTGCAAAATCCTCTAGGAAATTCCTTTTGTTGGCTCGGGTTTGGCGTTTAATTTCCTTGTCCAGCTGACTTTACTGTTTGCTATATAGAAGCTTTAGCCTCGGGGACTTCGCTTCTGTTTTCTTTCTTTTCATTTCCTTTCTCATTGTTATGGTGTTTAATATTTTTGTGTTATCCTGTCTTGCTTCTTCCTATCCTGGAATCCCAAGCATGTTTTGCTGCTTTCCTTATATATTGTTGAAATGGTGTTGAATTTCTGGTCTATATCGTCAGTCAATGTCTTTTCCTGACTTTTGGCAAATTGATATCGTTTCTTTATGTCAGCCGCAAAAGCTTTTCTGGTAAGGGGGTCCTTCAATTTGCTGATGTCAAACCTTTTCTGTGTAGTAGTTCGTCCAGCCCTTCTTAGTTTCACTTTCAGTTTTGCTACTACTAAATGGTGATCACTTCCCACATCTGCACTTCTTCTTACCTTCACATCTTGTAATGCATGTCTCCATCTACCGTTAATCATGATGTGGTCTATCTGGTTTCTGTCCCGACCATTTGGTGATTTCCATGTTAATTTGTGAATTTCTTTATGTAGGAAAATTGTTCCTCCAATGACCAGGTTGTTTATATTACAGAAACTTATTAATTTATCCCCATTTTCGTTTGCTGTTCCGCTGCCGCATTTCCCCATTGCTCTTTCATTATATGTATTGTGTGTACCAACTTTCGCATTGAGGTCTCCCATTACTATAATAAGATCATATCTAGGTGTGTCTTCCATTTCTTTCTGCAGTTGTTGATAGAATTCATCCTTGACCTCTTCATCGCTCTCATTCGTTGGTGCGTAGCATTGTATTATTGTAGTGTTGGTGAATCTCCCTCTCAATCTTAATCTTATCAGTCCGTTGTTGATGGGTTTCAATTACAGTAATGTCCGTTCTATTCCTTTCTGTAGAATAATGACTACGCCTTTATTGTGCTTTCCATCGTCTCTTCCAGAGTAAAGTACGGTTTCTCCTGTTGCTGTTTTAACTTTTCCTGCCCCTGTCCATCTGCTCTCGCTTATCCCTAGAATGTGTAACCTATAGTTTCTCATTTCTGCCGTGACCTGTTTTAGTTCACCCTTCTCATTCATTGTCCTGATATTCCAATATCCTATTCTTGTATCATGTTTTGCGGTCAGCACGTCCATTCTCATGTCAGTGGCTTCCTTTCGGCTTTCACCACTGACAGTCATACGAGCCTCAGACTCCGGATGTGCGTCCCGCAGCAAAGTTTGTTTATTCGTTGTTGTTTTCGTAATTTCATTTTTTTTACATGGACAGGGGGGGTCAGCCCTATGCTAAAACCCCCCAACCTTGAGGACCAGGGTGTCTCCTTTCGTCTGACCCCTGCCCGCGCAAACCTGTCCGGCTTGGTAGATATTTCCAGGAGTAAAACTCCCGCTGGCATAGCTCTGGGGGTAATCAGGGTACGGAAGCCGCCATACCTCGACAATATATTGACACCGGTGATGGCAGTTTACTGCTTATCTGTAGCTATATACACCTATGTTTATAGTAACTTTTTTATTTTTTATTGTTACAGATGCCTTTGCGCCGGGCCTTTCTCACCTCCATTTTAGCTTACCTCAGTGAGAACCGGCTTATGTACTGCGTGGGGTGTGTGGATGAGCAGCCCAATCAGGAGGCCCATTCCTGTCTGACAATAACCCTCGATGATCTCATAAATATACAACTGGAGGACGTCCTCCTACGGGTGATCTCGCATGAGGATCTCGTCCACCTAACCCTAGAAGTCGTAAAGAGAATTCTTATACGATATATTCATTGGCGAGAGGGACGACAACAATGTCAACCAGAATAGCCTCTCACCATTTAATTTCACCTTAATAAAAATTTGTATATAAACACTCCGCCTCTGCTAATAGATGTCGATGTCGTATATATATATATATATATATATATATATATATATATATATATATATATATATATATATATATATATATATATATATATATATATCTATATCTATATATATATATACATATAGATATATATACTGTTTACAAAAACGAAACGCATAGCTATCCCAAGGCGCGTTTTTATGAGTTTGTAAGTAAAATAATTTGATGCAAGAGTATATAAAAACCAGCCTCAAATGTTCTTTACAGTGTCAAATGCACATATTGAGTTGAATTGTGTTCGTTTTTTGTAATCGTTACAACGCAGTGGTCAATAGTGTTTATGACGCAATTTTTGACCACAGTTCATGTTGCGCGCACGTGAATGCAACAAAATTTGGGGTGAACACTATTCACTGACTACGCAACTGAAAACCTATAAAAGGATAACACTACACAAAGAAAATTCAGTTCATTTTCAAGCAGACATTTATGGCGTCTCTATCGATAAATTTAAGGAACATTGCTATTGGCCGACATCATGCAGGCGAAAGTCAAAGTCAGGTTGCCAGGCATCTAAACGTACATCAGAGTACCATCTGTCGACTTTGGCACCAGTTCCAAGCCACTGGCTCAGTTGAAGACCGGCATCGCAGTGGACGACCCAGAGTGACAACAGCAGCGGAGGATCGCTTTATTCGGCTTCGTCACCTCAGAGACAGGTTTACAACAGCTTCCTCAACTGCCCAGTCATTGCCTGCAGGACGTCATGTGTCTGATCAAACTGTCCGGAATAGACTGCATGACGCTGGAATTTGGGCACAACGACCTCACCGATGACCTGTCCTTACGCGCCGCCATCGCCAAAATTGACTTCTTTGGGCCAACCAGCATCGTCCCTGGGCCACTGATAATCAATGTAGACGTGTCTGGTTAATTGACGAATCTTTCTTTTTGTTGCAGCTTCATGAAAGACGGCGTAGGGTCTACCGTTCGCGAAATGAACGTTTTGCCCAAAAATTGCGTTGATGACGCTCCGCCGCAAGGTGGTGGACGTGCAATGGTATTGGGAATGATCAGTTACAACGGAAGGAGTCAATTGGTGCTCATTAAAGGAGGCTTGAATGCGCAACGATACGTCAATGAAATTCTTCGACACCCATGTCCTTCCACTGTTGGCTGCCCAAAGGTCTGTGTTTCAACAGGACAACGCCAGGCCCCATTGTGCACGGTTGACCACGCAGTTCCTGACAGCCAACAACATTTTCACCCTTCCCTGACCATCCCTGTCTCTAGACATGAGTCCGATTGAGCACCTGTGGGATGAGCTGCATAGACGTATTTGTCGCCGAGACGTTGCTCCAGCCAATCGTCGATGTCTGTTCCAGGCACTGCAGGAAAAGTGGGCAGCCATCCCACAGGCTCACATCAGACGTCTGATCACATCCATGCCCAGAAAATGCCAGTCACTGATCGATGCAAGAGGAGGCCACACACCATACTAACGGGAAAGCCGTACGCCAAAAAGACTCTCGTCACCCAGATGCAAAACAACTGTCAATTGATTGGATGAACAATAAGGTATTCTTGTGTGCAATTTGAACAATTAACTCATTAAATTAAAAAAGTTATTGAATGTCAAAATTATGGCTAAGTGTGTGCCTTCAATAGCTATGCGTTTTTTTTTTTGAATATATATATATATATATATATATATATATATATATATATATATATATATATATATATATATATATATATATATATATATATATATATATATATATATATATATATATATATATATATATATATATATATATATATATATATATATATATATATATATATAACCAACGGGCTGATCACCCGTTTGCCAGTCACTTCGATTACGGAAACAACAGCAAATGGATTGATTTGCCGTTGCCCTAAAGACGCCAATAGGCGTGATGGGAAACAATGGCAAAGAAAACCTATCTGCTGTTGCCCTAAGACGCCACTAGGCGTAATGGCCACTGACTGCTTTGACGGTCGGTGGCTAAGGACGGAAGAAGAAGAAGAAGATATATATATATATATATATATATATATATATATATATATATATATATATATATATATATATTTATGATCCTTCCACTTTTGGCTGCCCAAAAGTCTGTGTTTCAACAGGACAACACCAGACCCCTTTGTGCACGGTTGACCACGCAGTTCCTGACAGCCAACAACATTATCACACTTCCCTGGCCATCCCTGTCTCTAGACATATATATATATATCATATATATATATGTGTGTGTGTGTGTGTGTGTGTGCTTATGCATTGTCTTACTGCGGCGCCCTACTACTCGCCAACACAGAAATTCTCTTTCCTATTTTTACATAAAAAGACAGGTACACGACGACAATGTTACGACCTCTCCCTTAGACACATATTCCTTTTTCTTCTACTACCCTGCGCCGTTTATATTTATTTGTTCTGGGCAGATGTTGTAACAAAGCACTGTGATATTAAATATATACTACTATTTATAAACTGGGAGTTTGTTATATTTATCTATGTTATAAAATATAGTCATAAGTAGCTCTAAAACAAATGCCATGGTGATATCACGAGAAGAAAGAAGACATCAGATTAAGCTGGGAGAACAGGTCCTTGAAAAAGTCGACCACTTTAAATATCTCGGAGCTATTATAGACCGAAAGGTAGGCATCAAAGTAGAGTTGGCCACTCGAAAAACAGCACCTGGGAGACGTTTTCAGGCCATAAATCGAGGATTCCTCAGCAAAAGAGAGGTTGGTAAGAAAACGAAGATGGCTGTATACCGCTCCATCTATGTCCCTGTCTTGACATATGGATGCGAGTCATGGGCAATGACTACAACCCACAAAAGCCAGATCCAAACCTCAGAAATGAGGTATCTGAGGAAGGTGGTTGAAGTAACAAGAAGAGACATGGTCCACAACCAGACGAGACGTCAAGGCCTAAAATCCCACCCCCTGCAGACCCAAGTAGAACAGTCCCAACTAAGATGGTTTGGCCATGTCTGCAGAATGGGAGAAGACCAACTACCATGACAAGCGTGGGAAACAAAGAGCCAGAGATCCAGACCCCCAGGACGACCCAGAGTCCGATGGGAAGACCACATTAGACAATCTTTGAAGGACCGAGGACTAGAATGGAACCAGGCCAGAAGGAAGACAGCCGATAGGATAGTCTGGTGCTCTCTCTTCCAAACCTCTACACCTCGCGGTAGAAGGGGAACGATTAAGTAAGTAAGTAAGTAAGTAAGTAAGTAAGTAAGTAAAATATATAATGTATATATGTTGTCTACCTGGTGTAAAATATATATTTTTATGTTGTAACATCTGAATAAAGAAACATAACTAAACAATGCTGAGTCATACACATCACTTAAAATACTCTCACAACACAATCTACTTATCTCCCCCTAACCGCCATTATTGATCTAATATTTTTTCTTATATAAAAGTCACGCGCCAGCTGCAATATGGATCGGTATATTTCTCTATATAAAAGTCACGCGCCACAAGCAGCATGATAATCGAAACGTGCATGATATACTACTAACGCAACCAACGTCCTTTTCGGGGCGAACGAAGAAGAAGAAGAAGACATACCAATAGGAAAGGTCTAGTCCGAAATTTCCCTAATTTAAAACATATTTCGTGTTTCCTAAAACATATTTCGTGTTTCCCTTCAGTGAATTAAAGATCTACTAAATCATCCACTGGGATCTACCAGAACTTCGGGAACGATTTATTGCGACCCCTAATTTAATGTTTCTCTGAAGTGCTCTGCCCATCTTACTCCTTGGTTCTGTTCTGTGTTGATGAGATTTCCCTGTAGTGATGTGTTATAATGTTCTGTGTTGATGAGATTTCTCTGTAGTGATGTGTTATAATGTTCTGTAATTGTAATTCCCAAAACGTGTTGGCATACAGCAAGGATCACTTCAGTGATGGTTCGATGCTCGTTATGAAGTGAAATGAAAAATGATGGCGACTGAATAAAACACACGGAGCGAACAAATACTCATTATACAGATTAAACATTGCGTGTATTGTATATTTATCTTCTACCTTTCCCTTATTTGGTGGTCACTAGATTTGAATGGAACCACGCCAAGACGAAGACAGCCCATAGGATAGTCTGGCACTCTCTCTTCCAAACCTCTACACCTCACGTTAAAAGGGGAACGACTAAGTAAGTAAGTATTATCTGTATGCAATCATGTGTTTTATTTTCGTCTTTTATTCATATATTTCTTTATCGAATTTTGGTTCGTTTTATTTTTACATCCAAGAAATCTGCCTCACAAGTCAACAAGCTCTCCTGTTTGAGAACAGCAGAGCAATATACCGTATTCACTAGTAAAGTCCTTAAAATGTTTCAATCTAATTTACCATAATGCAAAAGATGTGGTCATAAATTGTCTTTTATCAGAATCTGTCAATAAAGGAGTTCTCTTGTGTAGTGTTGACTCACGCGTCTCCTCCAAAATGCCAACAATTAATATCCCAGCGTGAATCAGTACGGCACTTCTTATAATTTTCCATCAAAGTCTGAAAATCGCTGCTGCAAGAAATAAATATCAGAATTAATGCAATTGAAGATAATGGTAAACATACAAGGTATAACAAGATTGGGGAGATCATTTTAGCGCAGCATGCATACTTTCATGATTTTAATTTCCGTATTTGTGTTTAATGGTTACCTGTAGTCTTATAAATATGATCATGCTCAGGTCTACAGGATTAATGCCCTTAGATTCCCTGTGTCAAATAACAGTAACGTAAAAATACAAATGTAAACAAGAAACGGTAGTACAATGGCGGGTACTGTCGTACCAGAGTCAAGTATTAGAGTCCATCTTCTTCGCTGCTTTTGATCTATCTAACTCAGAAGTCAAGGTCAGACACCCATTTACATCTAGGCACACTGGAGCATGCTACAGCTATGTTTGAACACGGAATTTTACCTCAAGAAAAAGGCGTTCTAACGACTCTACATTTCATCTCTTATAATACAGACATACATAATTTAAAACAATATTATAACAAAACGCAAATCTTAATTCAGAAGGCAAGTATAAGAGTAGAAAACAGAAGAGAGGTCTAGGATGGTTCACTAAAATAGCTGACGAACCAGCATGCGCCTGAAACTACCAGAAACTGAAGTTGATAAACCTGACATATCAAAGTCTGTTGTTCTCTTAAACACAAAGACAAAAAAATACTTCCAATATCATTACAAAGCTGGTCATAAGTCTGTAATTCAAATCGTAGAACAAACAGACTAAAAACGTTCGCACTCTGAAGAAGTAAAAACATATTTGCAGTTCTTTACTTTTACATTGTTCCATAATGAGTAAAAGTAACGTGTAAAGCACCATTTAAAATACAATACCCTTTAGCTTCCCACGGAGCATAGGCCTTCAACAAACACATGCCAAGTTATTTGGTCACGTGCCATCAGCTCGTGTTCTTTCCATGTTTTGCTCATCATTTTTATTTCTGTATCCAGCTCTCTTCTCCATGTGTTTTTTGTTTGTTTTGTCTACCAGACCACAGAACACCAACATCACTCCCAGTTCTCTTAACCACACATTCCATTTCATTGAATGCTTACATTAAGAATTATCATGCTCAGCAGCAGACAGTATGTGTTCATTTTTTTCAGTATTTGAGCGTTTGAAATGTTAAGTTGAGTTGTCCTCGTTAATAGAACAAATTAGAATGACAACTTGTGTTAATTAAGTGTTCAATAAGGTGATCGTAGAATAAATAGTAAGTGAATTTCGTCGGTTAGGTCTACTCGATAGGTTTAAAAGAATTTTAAAAACAAACTTAAGAATAAAACAGTGAAACTAGGGATAAACATTAAGTACATAAAGACCAATCACATAATAAAAATAGTAGTAACAAATTAAAGCAAATGGAGCTAACGGAAAAAAAGAAAGACAACAAAATTAATAGAAACACAATGCCAGCGATGATCAGTAAGGAAGGAAAAGCGACGTCAAGACAACTGAAAAGGACAAAACACCGAACCAGACAGAAAAGACCAGGCCACGAGCCCTAAATCAGTGACACAGAACTAAAGTACAGGATAGAGGCAATAAGAGAAAAACTGAAAGAAGGACCAGAAATAAAAACCACAGTAAGCAGAAACAACAAAAGTGTAGACTCAGGAACACAAACAGCTAACAAACACACAGGACACAGGGAAGGTTAAAATCAGAACAACCAGGAAAACACAACTAAAAGAAGTAAGAAAACCAGAGGAGGAGAAAATAAAGTGTATTCCAACCGCAGTCTGAAGGAAACAAAGACAGAGTTAAAATCTCATAAATAGCTGGAACAGAAGCCACTCTTAAAGCTCTCCTGGATGACAAAATCTTGGACATCCTGGAAAAGGCAATAGATAGAAAAATCCATTGACAACATCTAACAACCAAACAAATTTAGTAATACTCACAATAAACAACACAGGAAAAGCCATTACTGTAATGAAGAAGCTGAGGAGTAATCATAAAGAAGGCCACTTGCACATAAGATAAAGATACAAATTAAGCTGATCAAAGAAATATGAACATTTATTTTCAAAGGAGTCGATCCTAACCTAACAGACGAGGAGATCCAGATAATATAATGGAAGAAAACCCAGAAATAAAGATAGAAAATGTAGAAAGAGTAAAAACTAATCAACACACAAATACTGCAGTGGTAGTGATAAGCATAGTAGGTACAAAAATAACCAAGGAGGCCAAACTGCGCCGGAGCGCCAAATAGGACTGAAATCTTCATATCTAACATTATCCAATGCATGAACTATCAACGCAGCAGGCTTGTAAAAGTGCAACACGGTGCAGTTTCTGTGCGGGAGCACACAAACCTGGAGACTGCGCAATGGCTAAGGAGGACAAAGAGTACAAACAAGAAAACAAGAACAAAAGATGTGCAAACTGCCAGGTGAACCACAGTGCCAGGTATCAGGGTTGCCCAATCTGTCAAGAGAAAAACCCATACTCAAAGAATCACTAGAAACAAACACACCATTCTGGAAAATCAAAGAAAATAAACAACCCTCTCCATAACCTCCAAGAAAATAACATTAAGAAACAAATAATACAAAAAAAACCCACTGAAGTACGAGTAAAAGACTTAAAGGAGAAAATACAGAAAGTCGGTGAAAATAAAACACACATAAGCAACAGTAAAGAAGATAAAAACACAGAAGAGACAGAACGTAACCTCACCCGATATGGCTGGTACTAGAAGAATCTAAAACAGCCCAACAGGCAATAGAGAGAGAGACCTAATTTAAAAAAGCAGAAATTAAAGAGACTAATGAAGAAATTCTAAAAAAAAAAAAATAGAGATAGAACGAGCTCTTTTGACAGAGGAAAAATGGCACGAGAATACACTTTTTATAAACTAGGGACACACAGAAAATATGGAAGACAAACATTAAGGAAACAGCCGAACTACTCCCTCCATAACTCGTAGAAATAGTACGGAGTAAAATGGCTACTTGGAATGAGGAGTTTGTGGAGAACATGAGAGATGGTGGGCAAAACAACAAAAATAGATCTTTTATCAATGAATCAAATAAAAACAACAACATAACTAAGCTAACCATATAACATGGAGACTAAACACCATTGATCTATCAAAGTAGTTCAATGGAACTGTAAGGGTGTCAGGAAGAACCTGATGTCTCTTGTAGGACAATAGTCAACACCAATCTTCGCAATACAAGAGACACTCCTGAGCCCCAAATACACAACTACCACGGGTGTAAAATTCTCAGAAATGATAGACAAGAGAGAAGAGGAGGCGGTGTGGCTTTTTTATTACATGAAGATTTCAAAATATTAAAATGGGAGCAGTTTGTGGAAGGTATAAGTATAAATATAGACAGCGAACCAGAAGAGTTAAAGATAATAAATATATATAGCCCAAAGGGAAATATAACTGACCTTGATATAGAAGCTATCAGAACCAAAATAACTAGCAGAACGTTACTGGCAGAAAATGTCAATGCCCACTACAATGCATGGGGTAACAACAGTAATGATCTAGCAGGAAAGAGACTGTTGGACTACGTTGAAAGAGCTGAGCTAATCAAACTAAATGATGGCTCAATCACAAGGATTAACCCATGCAGCAGAGGAGTAGATACAACAGTAGATATAAGTATTATTACACCAAACCTAGCCTCTGCTACATTATAAGTACTGAATGACTCCAGCTCAAACCACTTGCCCATAGAAATAAATCTTAACGACAAATACAGACCTAGTAAAAGAAGCTCCAGACCTACATTCAGCTTCAAAAAATCAAACTGGGAGTCCTTCCAATTAGTACTAAGTAAACTAAGCAAAGAACAAATTGAGTCTAAAAGTGTAGATATATTTGCAGAAAGATTAAGGAATCGATTTTAAAAATAGCAATAAAATGTATACCGAACAGAAAGATGCCTCGTCACTCTAATACCAACACAAAAAGGTAAACATTAGAAAAGAAAGAAGGATAAAAACCCAGTACCTTGGTGGACAGAAAGATACTCAGAACAATTGAAATTGTAGAAAGGGCCCTGATAAATAATAGAAAAACCAGAACTGAAGAAAACTACACAGACTATAAAAAATTAGGAAATGAAACAAATAAAATAATATTCAGAGCTAAATAAAAGAGTTGAAGACCATTTTGTCTAACATTAAAGCATAGGTAACAAATAACTACAGTTTGCAGAAAATTAAAAGCAATTAACGGAGGAAAGAACAAGCAATGTATTATCTCAACAGTTAAAATACCAGAGCGAGCTGAAACAGGTAGAAAAAAAGCTAACATACTAGCTAAATACTTATATCAGGCTAGTTCAGTAGACAGTCTAGATAAGGCAGAGATAAATAAGCGAACAATTCTGCTAAAAACATTAAAAGACGAAAATACGGACAGCAAACAGGACGCTAATTATTTAAATGAAGATACTACAGTAGATTAAACAGAAAGAGCATTAGCAGGAAAAACCAAAACCACACCCGAACAAGACATTCTGAGCTATGAAATCCTCAACAAGTTATCAAACAACACTCTAACATTAATTGCGTCCCTCTACAACAAAATTTAGCACACGGGAAAAATCACATGTTCATGGAAGAAAGTAGTAGTCATCCCCATACTAAAACCAGATAAGGAAACACATGATGTCAGCTCATACAAGACAATATCGTTAACATCGCATCTAGGAAAAATGTTAGAAACAATAGTGAACAGCAGATTAAAATTTCACTTAGAAAAGCACAATTTGTGCAGTCCAACACAGGCGGGTTTTAGAAGCCATCAAAGTACAATAGAGCAACTGTTGAAGATGTAACGTGATGTTAAAACAGGCTTCAAAAAGAATGAAACGACAGTAGCAATATTACTTGATGTAGCAAGAGCATATAATGTGTGTTGGAGGGAGGGTGCACTATATAAGATTATGAAATTATGTATAGTAGGTAGAACTTATAGTTATCTAGAAAACTGTTCATGGTATTGACAGTGACTGCGTGGCACTGGAAAACGCTTTTCAAAGCAAGGTAGACAATATAATACGATAGCGAAATATGAGTCATATGTCAGTAACTAGAGCAACAATCAAAGCTATGTTGATTACTGCCAGACAGAAACTCCTAAGCTTCACAAAACAAAAGCTACTGAAACGTACAGGATCATTCCGCCTCCTTTTATTCGTCCGATGATGTCTCCGCTGTTTCCGGCATTTGATGCCACCGTTTATCCCACGTTTGTAAATGTGTCTCCATTTCCCAGCCCCTGGTCACTTAATAACATGGGCACAGGATTTCTCACACCGAGTGTCTAGTCCCACCCGTTAACCAGATCCACACAGACCATCAGTTTTTACCCGGACTCGCCGACGTGAGTGTGCAAATAGTGCAACGTCATCTGTGTACTCGAGATTCTCCAGTGTAAGAGAATGTTGTCCATCCCATTCCTCTAGTGACATCCCATATTGTCTGGCACATCACCCTGTCTATCATAGTTTAAAATAAAGTGGTTGATAAGGAATATTCTTTCTGCACTTCATTTTTATCTCAAAAGTTGGGTTGCCATGTAAAACACTGCATGTTAAACTTGCAAGCAAGCTTGTGATGATGGACAATTTGCACCTAAGGATTCCATAAACCCTCAGCATTTTCCACTAAATGCCCCTGTGAATGCTATCAAATGTCTTTCAAAATCAACAAAGCTGATACACAGTTGTCTCTGTCACTCCGAACAAAGCTCCATTATGTTCCCAAGGGAGAAGACATGGTCCACATAATGTGCACTACTTCCAAATCCTGCGCGTCCCCTCTGCAGCCCATGGCAGAGGGCTCCTGAAATTCACCGAACAGTTATCCAGCCCATTATTTCCCGGGCACCGATAGGAGAACAACTCATCTTCAACCGCTGCATTCAATAAGGTCCACCACCCTCCTCCAATCCGACAACTATTCCCCTGTTCTACTCCAGCGGGGTTGTCGCTGGAAACCATACCAGTGTAAACAGTGGCTTCGATACCTCCGCTGCCATCTCAGGATCTGTTTTAAATAGCTGTGCATGTAAGTTATCACGGCCTGGTACTTCTCCGTTCCTCAACCCCCTAATAGCCACGATGACCTCTTTCCCCTAGGAATATCTGTATTATAGCTAGGTCACTTCCAGCCTCAGGAATGTTCATCCATGACTCTGGAGGTACTTAATTTTAGGTTGGGGTCGACAACCCAGCAGCTTTTGGAATCTATTTTAACAACACTGAGCCCTCTAAAGATCTACTCTCTCTCTCTCTCTCTCTCTCTCTCTCTCTCTATATATATATATATATATATATATATATATATATATATATATATATATATATATATATATATATATATATATATATATATATATGCGACCTTAGACGCGTCAACAGTGAGGAATGCAGTTAGCGACACATAGCTAGATTGCTTTCGTCAGGTTCAGCAAAGCAGAGCTAACCAAGACGCTACTCCACCCCCAGGTGGTGGTTCTGGAAACAGGCTGCATCACTGCAGTCTGGCTGAGTGAGTAGTGATCGAAGAGGGAAGGCGAACCTGGTCCAAAAAATACCGTAGTGAAGTCGGATATGTCGACCAAAAGGCGCAAATATCGCAGCTTCGCTGTAAACGGACACAACGCAACCAACGTTCTTTTGAGGATGAACAAAGAAGAAGAAGATATATGTGTGTGTGAGTGTGTGTGTGAGTGTGTGTATGTGTGTGTGTGTGTGTCTGTGTGTGTGCGGGCTGTGGGGAATAATAATCTTACCCAAAAAAATCACTGCTATCGGATGCAGTTCATGGTACACTTTAGTAGCCAATCGAGAGTTCTTATTGGGAAAGCAGGAAAAAAAGTACCTGTGATCCTGGGAAGACCGCGATTTTAAATACTTGTAGGAAAGGTCTATAGATGTCCCTCCCTTCTTTTAAAACGTATTTCGCCTTTCCCTTCAGCAACCTAAAGATCTACCAAATCATCCACTGGGATCTACCAGTAGATCGGGAACAACTGATTACGACCACTGATTTAGTGTTTCTCTTGAGTGCTCTGCCCATCTTACTTCTTAGTTCTGTTCTGTGTTAATGACATTTCCATGTAGTGATGTAGAAGGGAAATTTACAAGAGTGCACAAATTATAGAGGAATAATGTTACTATCAGTGCCAGGAAAAGTATTAAATAGGATTATCCTTAAGAGATCAAAAGAGTCCATAGTCAAGAAACTGAGAGATGAACAAGCAGGTTTTCGACAAAACAGATCATGTACAGACCAGATAGCCACTTTGAGAATAATAGTTGAACAACGTCTGGAATGAAATTCACCACTATACATCGGATTTGTGAACTACGAAAAGGCATTTGACAGTGTAGACAGAGAATTACTTTGAAAATTGAAAAGGCATTATGGAGTTCCTCTGAAGATCATTAATTTAATAAAGAAAACATATGAAGACTTGGCATGCAGATTTCTTCACGAAGGATAGCTTACAGAACCGTTTGGGATAAGAACGGGAGAGCGACAGGGATGACTCTTGTCTCCACTTCTTTTCTTACTAGCAATGGACTTGGTTATGTGAACATCAACAACACACAACAGAAATGGAATCCATTGGACTCTGACTAACCAGTTGTATGATCTGGATTTTGCTGATGACTTGGCTCTTCTGTCGCATAACCGTAATCAGATGCAGGACAAATTGAAAACACTAGATAAGAGGTCACAGTAATTGGGTCGGAAAATATACAGGGAAAAGACAAAGATAATGAGAATAAATGCAGGTAATGAAAACAGGGTTGAACGTGAAGAAGCACCAATACAAGATATAGAATCGTACACATATCTTGGCAGCAATATAGACAAAGTTGGAGGGACAGACAGTGATATCAAAATAAGAATAAAAAAAGCAAGAGGAACTATCATTGCATTGATAAATATATGGAGATCAAGAGAAATCGGATCCAACACGAAAAAAGAACCTTCAAATCAAATGTGAAGTCAGTCCTATTGTATGGCTCTGAGACACGGAGAACAACAAAGAAAACAGCCAAAAAAAAGCTACAGACTTTCATAAATGGGTGCTTCGGTAGAATAGAAAGATTAAAATTGTATGACAAGGTTACCAACGTGGAACTGATGACAAGAACTAGACAAGTTCCAGTGGAACAAGAGATGAGAAGAAGACGATGGCGATTGATAGGACACACACTGAGGAAACCTGTTGATAGTATTACTAGGTAGTCCTTGTTCTGGAACCCCCAGGGCAAGAGAGGCAGATGTAGACCAAGAAGCACATGGAAAAGAGAGCTGGAAACAGATATGAAAATGATAAAGAGAACGTGGAAAGAACTTGAGATGATGGCATGTGACAGGATGACTTGGCTTGTGTTTGTTGAAGGCGTATGCTCCTTTGGGAGGGGGGTTTTGAATGATGAATGTTGTGTTATAATGTTCTGTAATTGTAATTGACAAAACGTGTTGACATTCAGCAAGGATGACGTCAGTGATGGTTCCAAACTCGTTATGAAGTGAAATAGAAAATGATGACAACAAAATAAAACACACAGAGCCAACAATTACTCATTACACAGATTAAACATGGCGGGTATTGTATATTTATCTTCTACCTTTCTCTTTATTTAGTGGTTACTAGATTTGAATAGAACCAGGCCAGGAGGAAGACAGCTCATAGGATAGTCTGGCACTCTCTCTTCCAAACCTCTACATCTCACGTTAAAAGGGGAACAACATCCAAGAAATCTGCCTACAAGTCAACAAGCTCTCCTGTTTGTGAACAGCAGAACATTATACCGTATTAAGTCCAAGGTTGGTCCAAGGCATCAAGCAGGGAGCGCAGAGACATGGTAGTTCAGGAGATAAGAGGAGCTGAGAATGATAAGAGGTTGCAAAAAGCAGTGCAACAGGTCCAACAAGTCCAATGGACTACATGGGAAGGAGCCCTGCAGAGGTCCTTGACATGGAATGATATAAGGCATATGTCACCTCTTAGGCTCAGCTTCGTTGTCAGATCACTGTATGACCTGCTGCCGTCAGCCACCAACCTTGTGAAATGGGGAAAGTCGGATGATGAGCAGTGCCCCCTGTGCCAGGGGAGGCAGACACTTGAACACGTGCTCTCAGCGTGTAAGGTGTCATTAGGGCAAGGGCGATACACGTGGCGCATAACAAAGTGCTAAATGAGCTTGCTGCGACAATAGATCTGGCAAGGATGAAGGCGAATAGCAAACCCAGGCCGAGCACCGCAAATACATACTTTCTGAAGGCAGGAAAGTCCGCACACCCCAAACCGAGTAAACCTGGTAGCAGTTTACCATCTCTTCTTGACTGTGCAAACGACTGGGAGATGGCGGTAGACCTACCTGGACGAGGGGCATATCCAGAGAGTATCAGAAAATCGCGGAGACTTCCGGATATAGTGCTTCATTCTTCAGCAACGCTTCAGGTCATACTGATTGAACTGACCGTGCCATTTGAATCCAGATTAGACGAGCAACATTCGTTCAAAGCGGCCAAGTATAGAGATCTGGTCGCGGATCTGAGACACGATGGATTCACTGCAAGTGTCATGGCTGTTGAAGTTGGCGCAAGAGGGCTTGTGGCTGCATCAGTGTATGGTCTATTGAAACTGTTGGGGCTGAGGGGACAGTCGAAAACAAGGGCACTGAAGAGGCTTAGTGAAACTGCCGAAAAGGCGTCAGGCTGGCTGTGAAACAACCGCAATGGGCAATGGAAATCGTGACAATGAACGCTGCGGTACAGAAAACACCAGGAATTTTTCTAAGTCCACAATACGCTGAGTTTTTTGGTGTACTAGTGAACGGGCTGTGACTGAGGGGTGACAGGCGCTGTATATTATAAGGGGTGTCAGTGTCAGAATTTCAGTGGGGAACGCGCAGTGGCTAGACTCGTCGACTTCGCGATGGTGTCTCATTGTGTGCGACGGAACGAACGGAATAATTTGTCTTCTCTTTGTTACTTTCACAATTGCCTCCACGGCTGGCGGAGTTGTGGATTTTAAAGTTGCTACCATAAGTGAAATGGGTTCATTTTCGATACAAGACAACAGGAGGCTGAGACGCTTGGGAGTCATGACCCAAGTGGGCCCGCCCCCCTTAGAGTGTAAAGGAGTTAATCGGGCCGAAACACTTGTCAGACGGGGGAACACTTCTGATGATCAGATTGCTTCCTGTTGTATCGCTCTGTAAAGAGTTTCCTATCTTTAAAATGTTTCATTCTAATTTGCCACATTGCAAAAGCTGTAGTCATGAACAGTCTTTTATCAGAATCTGTCAATAAACTAGTTCTCTTGTGTAGTTTTCACTCACGTGTTTACAACATCCAAACAACGAGGACGCTCAGGTTCCTTATAACGGCATCTTGCAGCTTTGTGGCTTTTAACGCACATGGACATACAAAAGCCCGGGCTAACGTCTTTGCATCTTGGTTCATAATTTGAACATTCTGTCTGCAGGAAATAAATATCTGAATTAATCATATTAAAGATAACGTTTAACGCAGCACTCATATTTTTATGATTTTAAATTCAGTATTTGTGTTTAATAGTTACCTGTAGTCTTATAAATATGATCATGCTCAGGTCTACAGGATTAATGGCCTTAGATTTCCTTGGCAAATAACGTAAAAATACAATCGTAAACCAGAAACGGTAGTACAATGGTGAGTACTGTCGTACCAGAGTCAAGTATTAGAGTCCTTATTTTTCGCTGCTATTGATCTATCTAACTCAGAAGTCAAGGTCAGGCACCCATTTACATCTAGGCACACTGGACCATGCTACTGCTATATTTGATCTTTCTAACTCAGAAGTCAAGGTCAGACACCCATTTACATCTAGGCACACTGGAGCATGCTACTGCTATATTTGATCTTTCTAACTCAGAAGTCAAGGTCAGACATTCATTCACATCTAGGCACACTGGAGCATGCTACTGCTATATTTGATCTTTCTAACTCAGAAGTCAAGGTCAGACACCCATTTACATCTAGGCACACTGGGGCATGCTATTGCTATATTTGATCTTTCTAACTCAGAAGTCAAGGTCAGACACCCATTTACATCTAGGCACACTGGACCATGCTACTGCTATATTTGATCTTTCTAACTCAGAAGTCAAGGTCAGACACCCATTTACATCTAGGCACACTGGGGCATGCTACTGCTATATTTGATCTTTCTAACTCAGAAGTCAAGGTCAGACATTCATTCACATCTAGGCACACTGGAGCATGCTACTGCTATATTTGATCTTTCTAACTCAGAAGTCAAGGTCAGACACCCATTTACATCTAGGCACACTGGGGCATGCTACTGCTATATTTGATCTTTCTAACTCAGAAGTCAAGGTCAGACACCCATTTACATCTAGGCACACTGGACCATGCTACTGCTATATTTGATCTTTCTAACTCAGAAGTCAAGGTCAGACATTCATTCACATCTAGGCACACTGGAGCATGCTACTGCTATATTTGATCTTTCTAACTCAGAAGTCAAGGTCAGACACCCATTTACATCTAGTTACACTGGGGCATGCTACTGCTATATTTGATCTTTCTAACTCAGAAGTCAAGGTCAGACACCCATTTACATCTAGGCACACTGGACCATGCTACTGCTATATTTGATCTTTCTAACTCAGAAGTCAAGGTCAGACCCCCATTTACATCTAGGCACACTGGGGCATGCTACTGCTATATTTGATCTTTCTAACTCAGAAGTCAAGGTCAGACATTCATTCACATCTAGGCACACTGGAGCATGCTACTGCTATATTTGATCTTTCTAACTCAGAAGTCAAGGTCAGACAACCATTTACATCTAGGCACACTGGGGCATGCTACTGCTATATTTGATCTTTCTAACTCAGAAGTCAAGGTCAGACACCCATTTACATCTAGGCACACTGGACCATGCTACTGCTATATTTGATCTTTCTAACTCAGAAGTCAAGATCAGACACCCATTTACATCTAGGCACATTGGGGCATGCTACTGCTATATTTGATCTTTCTAACTCAGAAGACAAGGTCAGACATTCATTCACATCTAGGCACACTGGAGCATGCTACTGCTATATTTGACCACGGAATTTTACCTCAAAATACGGTGTTATAACGACTTCACCTTTCATGTCTTATAATACAGACATACAGAATTTAAAACAACAATAAAACAAAACACAAATCATAATTCAGAAGTCAAGTATAAGAGTAGAAAACAGAAGAGAGGTCTAGGATGGTTCGGTAAAATAGCTGACGAACCAGCATGCGCCTGAAACAACCAGAAACTGGAATTGACATATCAAAGTCTGTAGTTCTCTTAAACACAAAGACATATAAATGTGCTTACCATATTCAAGAAATCAGAGTCCTACCACAACTGTTATAAACTCTCAACGTACTAACACAGTTCTGGCAGCAATAATTCCTCTATAGACAAATGGTAAATAGAGTTAGAGACACTTAGCTTAAACAGTGAGAAAGAGTCTGGATATGGCGTAGCGTGGCTTCCGCACTTGCACGAGATAAAACAATTCCAGACGTAAGAACTTCGAGATAGAGTCTTCGCCCGCCTCGAGAGACGTGGAAATCGACGTAATATTAGCCATGCTTTCCCATTCTACTAGGGACTTGCATTCGAGATGAAACCGAGGACGGCATAAAATGAAAATTGCAGAGAATTTCCCGTGTCCGCAATAGTCACAGTGAATATATATATATATATATATATATATATATATATATATATATATATATATATATATATATATATATATATATATATATATATATATATATATATATATATATATATATATATATATATATATATATATATATATATATATATATATATATATATATATATATATATATATATATATATATATATTATATATATATATATATATTATATATATATATATATATATATATATATATATATATATATATATATATATATATATATATATATATATATATATATCTTCTTCTTCTTTGATCATTAGCCACCGACCGTCAAAGCAGTCAGTGGCCATCACGCCTAGAGCCATCTCGTAGGGCAACAACAAACTGATTCCACTTTGCTCGGTCGGTGGCCATCATTCGTACAGTGCCCCAACTCTGGTTCATTCTTTGCATCTCAGCCTCCACAGTACTCTGCCAAGTTGTTTTTGGTCGGCCTCTCTTACGTTTTCCTTCAGGGGTCCACAGCATAGCTGTTCTTGTGATGGCATCGGGGTCTCTTCTGAGGACATGGCCAACCCAGCTCCAGCGTCTGCCAGCTATGATGGTGTGCATGTCCTCTTGCTTGCTCCGAGTAAGCAGATCTTGGTTGGTGATGGTATTCGGCCAAAAGATTCGGTGCATTTTTCTTAGGCATGTTGTGTGAAAAGAGGACAATTTCGACATTTCCTTCTTTGTAACTCTCCAGCATTCCGCACCATAGAGAAGCACAGAAAGCACACAGCTCTGATATAATCTTAATTTTGTGCTTGTGCTGTATTGAGAGGACTTTCAGATGTTGTTTAGGCTAAAAAAAGCTGTTCTTGCCTTATTCTTTCTGATGCTGATGTCTTTGCCTGTCCCGTCGTCTGGTGTTACTATGCATCCTAGTATATAAAGGTGTCTGTCTGTACCAGTTGCTGATTCCTATGGGCTCAGGGTTGCTCATATTGCGCGTCATGACCTCTGACTTCTTTAAATTGATGTTCAAGCCCACCTGCTGGCTAAACGTATTAAGTCTTTCCGTTTTTTCCTGGATGTGTTGATGTGAATGTGCTAGTAGTGCAATGTCATCTGCATATTCCAGATCTTCCAATGTAGAAAATGTAGTCCATCTTATTCTTCTTGGACTGCCCTCTATTGTCTGGCGCATCACCCAGTCTATGACTGTTAAAAATAGAGTGGTTGATAAGGGGCATCCCTGTCGTACTCCTGTCTTCACCTCAAAGTTTAGGTTGCTCTGCCCAACACTACACGTAAAGTTGGCATAGAAGCTTTTTATGATTGACACTATGCAGCTTGGAATTCCATAAGCCTTCAGTATTTTCCATAAACTGTCCCTATGTATGCTGTCAAAAGTCTTTTCAAAATCAACGAAACTAATGTACAGCTGTCTTTGCCATTCTGAGCACTGCTCTATAATGTTCCTGAGATTGAATATATGATCTACACATCTTCTGTTCTTTCTAAATCCTGCTTGTTATTTCCTCAGTTTGTGGTCTACTGCTTTTGAAATTCTCTTTATAATTATCCTGCCTAGTATTTTGCTGGGAACTGAGAGAAGAGTGATTCCTCTCCAATTATTGCAGTCTGCAAGATCTCCCTTCTTGGGCAATTTGACAATTGTTCCTTTGTTCCACTCTGATGGTGTTGTCCCTGTTTTGCAGACTTGTACAAATAGTGGTTCTAATAGTTCTGCTGCTAGCTCAGGGTCTGTCTTAAATAGCTCTGCATTCAAGTTATCATGGCCAGGAGCTTTTCCGTTCTTTAACCTTTTGATTGTTGTGATGATTTCTTCTTTTCGTGGAATGTCTGTATTTACATCTAGATCATTTTCAGCCTCAAGAACATTCAATTGTGTCTCTGGTGGTTCCTTGTTCAGAGTTTCTCTGAAGTGCTCTGCCCATCTTGTTTCCTGTCCTTCTGCTGTCGTGATGAGATGTCCTTGCTTATCTCTTACTAATGTAATATTGTTTGCACCTCGTTTTCCGCTGATGAATTAAGTGCTTTGTTCATTTCTCAGTGCTGCCTCTTCTGCCTGTCTCGGGTTTGGCGTTTAACTTCCTTGTCCAGCTGACTGTACTGTTCGTTATATAGTTGCTTTAACCTGGGGGACTTCGCTTTTGTTTTCTTTCTTTTCATTTCCTTTCTCAGTGTTATGGTGTTTAACGTTTCTGGTGTTATCTAGTCTTGGTTCTTCCTTTCCTGGAATTCGAAGCATGATTTGCTGTTTTCCTTATATATTGTTGAAATGGTGTTGAATTTCTGGTCTATATCATCAGTCAATGTCTTTTCCTGACTTTTGGCAAATTGATATCGTTTCTTTATGTCAGCCGCAGAAGCTTTTCTGGTAAGAGGGTCCTTCAATTTGCTGATGTCAAACCTTTTCTGTGTAGTTACAGTTGGTCCAGCCCTTCTTAGTTTCACTTTCAGTTTTGCTACTACTAAATGGGGGATCACTTCCCATATCTGCACCTCTTCTTACCTTCACATCTTGTAATGCATGTCTCCATCTACCGTTAATCATGATGTGGTCTATCTGGTTTCTGTCCCAACCATTTGGTGATTCCCATGTTAATTTGTGAATTTCTTTATGTGAGAAAAGTGTTCCTCCAATGACCAGGTTGTTAATACTATAGAAACTTATTAATTTATCCCCATTTTCGTTTGCTGTTCCGCTGCCGCATTTCCCCATTACTCTTTCATTATGTGTATCGTGTGTACCAACTTTCGCATTGAGGTCTCCAATTACTATAATAAGATCATATCTAGGTGTGTCTTCCATTTCTTTCTGCAGTTGTTGATAGCATTCATCCTTGACCTCTTCGTCGCTGTCATTCGTTGGTGGTGCGTAGCAGCATTGTATTATTGTAGTATTGGTGAATCTACCTCTCAATCTTAATCTTATCAGTCTGTTGTTGATGGGTTTCCATTCCAGTAATGTCCTTTCTATTCCTTTCTGTAGAATAATGGCTACACCTTCATTGTGCCGTCAATCGTCTCTTCCAGAGTAGGTACTGTTTCTCCTGTTGCTGTTTTAACTTTTCCTGCCCCTGTCCATCTGCTCTCGCTTATCCCTAGAATGTGTAACCTATAGTTTCTCATTTCTGCCGTGACCTGTTTTAGTTTACCCGTCTCATTCATTGTCCTGACATTCCAAAATCCTATTCTTGTATCATGTTTTGCGGTCAGGTCTATGTGTGTCTGTGTCACGAGAGGGAAGTATAGTTTTATTAAACAGATATCCTGGACTCAAAGTTGTATCAGGAGATACCAGGATAGTGCCAGATAAAAGACTGGTCTTATAAGAAATGTCGGCGTCTGTGGCCTAATGGATATGAACGCAGTTTCATAATCCAGATATACCAGGTTCGAATCTGCTGCAGGCGGTTTGGTAGCAGATCGCTTTGTGTGGATTTTTAACAATGGTATAAGCGCCGTACCGTTCAGAAAGCAATGGCAAACTACTGAATGAAAAAATTGCCTAGAAAAATCACAAACAGCCAATAAAAGCTGGGGTTGATTGCCACGTCCTGTAAAGGATAAGCAACTAACTTATAAGAAATACCCCCTTCTCTGAAAAGAGTAAGGGTATATCGACATCAAAGGTAAGATCAAGCTGTATAAGTTCCAAGGTATGATGATAGTGGTATATCCTAAGTTCCTAAATGCTCCTCTCAAAATCCTCCTATGTTTTTAATGTTATGCTCTGCTAGGGGTATTCAAATAAACTATTAAACAACAAGAACTGTTACTTAACTTAAATGATCCAAGTAAGTTTGTTGGTGAAATTTACTATTTATTTTGTACAAGTTTTCTTTTCGAAAATTTCTCACTGAACCCAAAATTGATTTTAACATAAAGTAAATAAAATCATTTGTAAAAATATTCACAACTACCTATAGTCTTTAACTTCTTAGTTCTTCTTTCCTGGCTGATCTCAATCTAGTTGTAGACTGCCTTTATTTTAGCATCAATAGTAGTTCTTCAGTTACTGAATTATAGTCAATTACTGACTAGGAATTTGACTCAGTTACTGAATTATAGTCAATTACTGACTAGGAATTTGACTATCTAAATGCACGGGTTGTCATCATCAACTCTTGGTTTCTTGTTTTGTGATGACGTGGTTGTATACTGAATAGTAGCCTTGTATAGCTACTTATCTGTAGTTCTGGTTTTGGAAACTGTCACCCTTCTATTCTGGAAAGAAACGGTCAACTGTGTTTCCCCCAGGCAGTGGGTACTGGGTTGCTGTCCCTCTAAACTTAAAGGGCGCTCGCACCTGTAGTTCCTTCAATTGTTGCGGGCTCTCAGGAAAGGTACTTATATTACAGGATGTAACCTTCAAGTACATACAGCCGAGCTGTTAATGGTAACACAGTCTGCTCTCAGATACATAAGGCAAAGAATTCTCACTGACAGACTGGCGCTTTTACTGTAGTTTGAATATTTATGTGCCTCCTTTCGACGCGGGCTAGTCCTTTTTTAGGTCATAGCCGAATGTCAAGGAAAGCAGTACGACTGAAGTGTGTTGCATACTCAAATCGAGTCATACTTTTGTCGAGATGTGCATGCATGGAAACCCAGGAATCTAATTATATTCGTTATTCCTGGAGCGATTTCCTTCATCGTAGGCTTAAAGTAAGCCCTGGATTATTCTTTATTTTTCTAGATAATTGTCTCTTTCTTACCTTAGTCCATCCTTTCATAAACGTAGCCTAAACAGCAACATTTTCTACTTGCTTGATGTCTCGATGCATTCCACTCGAGATTTCTCCATTAATATACCACTTCCCGTGGAAATCTTTGCGCATACTTATAAATGAACATTCAAATTATTAAGATATTGACCTCTTCCATGCTGTATTTTGCTCATAATTATGTAGTTTATCTCCAATCCCGACCAGTTGCTGTAGCGATTCCACCTAAAGCTGTAGCATTCATAATTGTGTTATAGGTTTAAGGTGTACTTCGGAGAGGTCCCTTCTTCAACAATTGATAAGGCATGCAGATATGCTGGTAAAGGTTTTACATCCAGCCTTCTTGCTCAAACCTGATCTTCAACAATAAAGACGATGGCATAACCTAGCCAGTCTTAAGCGTCGCTATTCGATCTGCTAATGACAAGATGTCCTCGACATTTTCATGCAGAATTTATTTTAAAAGTGCCAACTCACGTACATCAGAAAACAGGATATACTTCTCTCAATATGAATTTTTAGCATCGACCCAACGCAGTATGTGGGCTATCTAAATGTTGAAACACTTTACGACTCTGTAGAATTAATATATTCTAGGAGCTGGACAAATATTCGTCCATCCACATTGAAGAATGCATCGAAAAAGACCTCGAAGTTTCCTACACTTCTGCCAAACTGAGACCGGTTTGACTTCTGCCAAAACTGCACAAAAAGTCAATGACGTACTTCCGGGTAACCCGTGGATCCAGTACATCAACAACATGGTATCAACAATCGATACCTATTTGATAACTACCGATATGTTATGAGTTTTAATCATAACAGTTACACAGATTTGAGACTGGCCATGTTTAGATGCCGAATACTATTGTAAACAAAGCAAATAGGATGTCTTTTCATTGGTCTGTCTAGCATAAACTGTTATGGCGTACCGTTTGAGTATGAATGACATGTTGTGAATCAAAATTCATAACAATATATATGTATATATATATACATTTCTTAAAGTATTTATAGGTGGTCGGGAGTTCTGAATATAATTAAGCACGATGCCAATTTAAACTCCGCTAAGAGTTACGCCAAAAGAGGGAGTTTTTGTGAGACAGAATTGGGAGGCGTTGTGTATTTTATTTGACCGACTTTTTTTTTCATTTTGGATATGTATAATTAATTCTGTAAGTGTTTTTTTTTCTATTTTAAAAAAAATATTTTAGTTAGTATCAGCGCATCGTAAATTTTATAACACATCCGGTATAGTCCCAATTGGTTATATTATCTCATGGGCACTTGTATTTATAAATTCGTGATTTGATGCCTGACCTGGGGCTGTTTAGCGTATGAGTCATGGTGTATGTGTTTGCGGAAGCAGGGTCAGTTAGACTCGCGAGAAAAGACAGCGGTCCAGCAAAGAAATGGCTGGGCGTAACGGCCTTATTAATTTAAAGGTATCGAATGATAGAAGGTGGGGTGCGGTTTGATCTAGTGGAAGACCTAAATTGTTTGAAAACTTTTGAGATGGCTGGACGGTTGTCAAAGATATTGTTGACTTGTATGTATTTTTCAGAGCTTGGTCAGGCCTGTAATTTGTGCTGTCTTGCTCGTATTTTGCGGCACATTACGTCGTCAAGGGCCCACCTGGCATTTGCTTGACAATTGTCACTTGATATTTCTGGCAACTGCACTAATACATAGCCAGAGCATTCGGGCTGCTGCCAACGCCATTCGTACTTCAGGAGCCATTTCGTCAAACCCAATTACGTCCCGCCACCATGGAGTAAATACTCACCGCTTTTAGCAGAATATATATCTCCAGCCAGACGGGCTTCTACTTTGGCATCAAAGCGTGCTGGCAACACAGTCAGACCCATTAGCAGCCAGTAAACCCGGAGTAGATTGGAATATTTAGCAAAAAATATTCACTTTGCCAGTAATATTCACCTGCCTGCATCTCAAGTTACCTTTACCCAACACATCCCTTTAAGCCCTCATACATATTCGTTTGTGCCAGCAGTGACCATTGTTGCTCTGATAACTGGTTTTAGAAGTGGGTGCGTTGTTCGCACTAGTGTTGATCTGTCACCCACATTAACGGAAAGTGGATGTGCGCTTGGATTTATTTAACAAGTAGTCCACTGGGAGCTTATCTCCATATCATTTGGATATTTGATCAGGATAAACAGGGTTGATTCCTTAGCGGTAAATTACCTTAGCTACCAAGAAGAAATACTTTATAGCCTAGGCCGTCTCGATCACAAGGGACTGGGGGCTTACTTCCATGTAGTTTAACTTAGTAGTGATGAAGTATCTTGGTGTTGGTGAGGGTATGAGACGGAGACGGTTGCTGATGTGACTGAGTGAAGTGGTATGTTAAATTTATTTGTGGTTATGATATGTTAGCCTTCAGAGATCATGAAGACCATTTCTTATTTTCTTTGATTAACGCTGTTTTTCTTTACGATAACAAACATATTTAAATTTGATCTGTGGTAACAATGTCTTCTATTCTGTCACTTGATGTTTGCTGTGTGTCTTTACTGAAGTAGATTATTCTTTTCTAGCATTGGAGGATGGGTGAGAGATTGACATCTTAATCACAGTCGGAGTATGGTGGAGAAGTAATCATTTAGAGATTACAATATATCTCACTACTCGATGAAAGCCATATATGCCCCCATAATTTTCATTAGTGACTCTATTTTCTCTACTCTCACATTACTTAATCATACTCTGTCTATACTCAGACATTCTCTGTTTTCCATACTCGCGACAAAATGTGACATCAGTCAGGTACGAACCTCTAACAAAAGATTCTATATTGTTTTTCGTTAATCTTCTGGTGTGAGAAGAATTGTACTTTATCCCCTAGACTCTCCGACCTTTATGATTCTGACCACAAACTTTTTTCCACAGCTAGAAATTGGTAGTGTGAACAAGACAACGTAGTTGTACAACTCTTAGTGGTAACATCTTTATTTAGAGAGCACAGTACACGCGGTAGCTCTTTGATCATTTTAAGATAAAACGCTACATATAGTCAGTTTACGAGCTTACATTTTTCCAAGGGTAGGCGTTAAAGCATTTGCCCATAACCGCCTTCCCGATAGGTAGTAACTGACTAGACACTAGGTTTTAGATTTTTGGTATAGTATTATTTCACGTTCTAGTGAAATAGAAGTTACTAGATTTTTGGGTTTTTCAGTCTAGCCTAAAATTTTATTTTGTAATTGTTTGTGTTATCTCACGATTAGTTTAGGTATCGTTGGACCGGGAGTTAAGTGGTTGGGGTACCATTTATTAACATTTACATATCTAGGGTGAGTAGTATATTTTTTGTTCTCTCTAAGTGTGCTTGCTAGTAAGATGCTAGGTATAATGGCCGAGACAGCTAAGCTGTCTTCGAGCTTAATGGAAGCTATGAAGATGATGGGCATGGAAGGAGCAGTGGCTCGAGCGTATGTAAGTAGCTCTGAGATGACTGTCAAAATCCTTACCAACAAAACTAAGAAAAGAGATGCATCTGTGGTTATTGCAATCACTTATGTCTCCTTTATTTTTATATAGTGTTACAATGATGCCATCTCACCAGTCGGGACGAACCCCATCGCTGCCTGGTGCTTTGCCAGAGGCCACGATATCAATGACCTTGCTCAGTTCTTCCAATGTTAGTTTAGTCACCAGCTCCTCCATAGTAGTTAGACATTAGTCAGTGTCAAGGGCTGCGGTCATGTCGGTATTTTCTCTAGCGTAAAGCTCAGAGCAGTGCCCGAACCATCTTTCCATCTGATTACCTTTATTTCTGACTTTCTACCCGCTGATGGTTTTTAGCAGTGCAGTCTTACTTTTTTGGGGACCAAAAGCTTTTATTTTATGAAGTCGTACATTTGTGTGGTATTGCCTGCCTGCGCTGCGATCTGGATGCTCTTGCTGAGCTGGAACCAATACTCATTCGCACAACGTTGAGCAGTTTGTTCAGTTTTTCTTCTCGTTGCTTTCAGGATCTGTGGTATTCTAGACGTTGGCGAACGTTTGTATTCACTCAAAGCACTGCGCTTAGCTTCAATGACTGGTTTCATCATGTCTAATGAAGCATGTTGTTTTTATTGATGCAGCGGAGCAGGGGCTCCACACTTCGGCACAATGCATTTGGCAAAATAACAGTTGGGCGTCTGCAGCTGAGGTTCAAAGATGTAGGCAAAAGAGACATAAGGGCACTGGACATAAATCTAGCAACCTGGGAGGACGAAGCTGTCGATCGCACCAAGTGGCGATGCTTTCCACTGCACCACCTCAGATTTGGCGAAAAGAAGCTCTCACAACAAAGAGAAGAGAAAAGAACATTTCGAAAGGAATGCCAGTGCATCTCAAGTGCATCTTTCAGTTATGAATGAATCGGGTATTATTACTATTATTAAAGACACTGGAAATGTTTGTTCAGTATATTATATTTACTTCCCATTTCACCATCCACGCCAATAAAAATTGAAAAACACAGTGACTGAAGGAAGTTAACTAGACTATAAATATGTCGATATAGTCTAATATGCAGCAGGTTTATTTGCATGTAGAATTCATTCTTTTTTCTTCTTTTTTTGTTATTATATCTAACCTGAGACTGATTTTACGTGAATATATCTTTTTTCTTGCACAGAGACAGATGTCCCTCACCATTCAGGAAGATACTCGCCGATTTAGAGGTACCCATTAGAGCTGGGTCGGCTCAGGAGCCGCCAGTCCCTGGTCGACGACACTTCGTCAAATGTCCTTGCCAGGGATCGAGTTAATCCAATCCAAATTCCGATCGACGAAATCTTAAAATGTCCTCCGCGCGGTGTGTAACAACTACGCTAGCGCGGTTCCCTCGTACTTGTTTAAATTAATTGCTAGTACGAGATTGACTATAAACGTATTTTATCTGTGTTTGGTACGTTCATAAGAAGTTATTGAAATGTAAAACGTTAATACTTACTTCATTAGTGTTCCTTTTGTCTGACGATCTTTCCATGGGTCGAGCTACAATGCCCGCAAATGTTAGTATATCTTCAGAGTTGCTATCCAGCATTAAAGTCCTCTTAGATCTATCGGATAACTTAGAAGTTACCCATGAGGTAAAGTCACCAGATGGCCGTATATTGGTTGGCGGTAAAGCAACCGTGTTAAAAAGCAAACAAACATTAAAGAAGAAGGTAATGTACGTCGCGTGCATTGTACTCAAACAATTGTTTCAGAGATTAGATGAAAACGGTAAGTCTATTCCAAGGATTTGGAAATATTAGGTCTTCTAGTTAGGATTATTCTAATACCCGTTCGCCCAAATGTAACACAATATGTGTAGGTCCTGTCAAAATTTAGAATGCACCTTTTTCAAAGACAAATATCCAGGACGTCGAGAAAAGCATAAACGATTTTCTGTCCCAGGCGTATTCTTCTGTCGTTACTGTTACCTGTATTGAAAGTAAAACGAAGTCAGCTGAAACCAATTAACAGAGCATGCTTCCGACTAAAGAGCTTATGTGCAGTAAATACTAAAATTACATATTGCCTTAAAAACAAAATTTACAGACTCAGTATAACATATCGTGATTGTGTTTGAAAGCAGCATTCTAATAGGAGATTTTGACAGATCCTGTTATAGATGTCCACGTGCTATAAAACAAAACTGCATGATATATTGTTATAACTGGTTCTAGACATCAGACGGAAGCTGGCTTGGAACTTCAGCAAATAGAAACAGTCACTCCCGCCTTTTATCGGATCTCAGTGCCCAACAGTCCCAGCTTCTGCTTCCCTTACGTTGTCTCACCTCCAACAACTTCCCTCTCTATTTATGATACGCACCACTATCCACACACTTAACCGGCAGCTGCATGAGTTCCTTTCCACAACTAAACATCTTAAACGTTCCCGTCTCCTCCCTACCCTAATACTGCCCCTCCATCCTCCACTCCATCCCGCACTCAGGTAGTCTGCATCCCCTCAGATCTGCTGCTCTCTAAGGGAGAGCGCTCTGTTCTCAGTGAGGGTCTAAAATTTATTCCACTTCGTCCGACCCTAGACCCATATAATGTCCTCCAGGATGTTCATCTGTTTCACCATCGTATGAGGCTGAAGTTCCATTTTATACAGGAAGACAGCACTCCGCAGTCTCAGGCTGAATCCGACATGTTTTCACGTTTGTCTCACTCTACGAAACCTCCCTTTACACCGAAACCTGGGGCTTCTCATGCCCTAGACTTGTATATCAAGAACAACATCCATGACATTCAGCAGCTCTGCCCTGGACCTGTTTATCAAGATCACCATCCATGACATTCAGCAGCTCTGCCTTAGACCTGTATATCAAAAACACCATCCATGACATTCAGCAGCTCTGCCCTGGATCTGTGTATCAAGAACACTATCCATGACATTCAGCAGCTCCGCCCTGGACCTGTATATCAAGAACACCATCCATGACATTCAGCAGCTCCGCCCTCGTAGATTGTATTATTCCAATCTCACGTCTGCAGAGTCCCGTGCTCTCACCCTTCTTCGACGTAGAGACGACATTGTCATCAAACCATCTGACAAGGGAGGAGCCATTGTCGTCTGGCAGAAGGACTTATACCTAAGTGAAGGTAAAAACCAGTTGACCTATGGCTCTTTTTACAGACCCAGGACCAGCGATGCAACTATCTCTAACAATCGCATTCTACACAACACTATTAAACAGCTCATCGCCAGTAATGAGTGTCTTCCCCACGCATCTCGTCTTAGGATTCATGAAAGTTCTTTGAGCAAGCCTGTATTCTACATGCTCCCCAAAATTCATAAGATCCACAACCCTGGAAGACCTATTGTCTCGGCTTGTTCCTGTCCTACTGAACACACTTCTGATTTCCTCAATATCATTTTCCAGCCTATCGTTGAGAATCTTCCCTCCTTTGTGAAAGACACCAATCATGCTCTTACAACTTTCTCCTCTATCCGACTCTCATCAGACCACTCCTACAGTCTTTTCTTATTAGACGTCTGTTCTCTGTATACCTCAATTAACAACTCTGGTGGTCTCCGAGCTCTTCGGTTTTTTTTTCTTGACAAACGCACTTGCCCTTCTATATCCACTGAAACACTTCTCAGTCTTGCTGAACTGGTCCTTAAACTTAATTCCTTTGAATTCAATGGTCAGTTTTTTAACCAAATTAGTGGTATTGCCATGGCAACGAAGATGGGTCATAGCTTTGCCTGCTTGTTCATGGGCCACTTGGAGCATCAGATATGGCAACAATACTCCAGTCCTTTCCCCAGGTTTTACCGCAGATATATCGACGATGGTATAGGCCTCACAGATATGTCCGAAACTGATTTATCCCGCTTCATCGAATTTGTCAACCACTTCCACCCCACCATGAAGTTCACCTCCCTCATCTCCACTGTGTATGTAAACGTTCTTGACATTACCATTACTATTACGCCTTCCAGCCTTACCACCTCAGTATACTACAAGCCGACTGACACTCGTAGCTACCTTCTGTATACCTCTTCTCATCCTCGGGCTTGTCGTGACTCCCTTCCATTTTTACAACTTCTCCGCCTCCGCCGTTTGTGTCTAGACGACGATGACTTCCACTTCCAAGCCAATGAGATGTTGGAATTTTTCCGTAGCAGACTTTATCCGGAACATGTTTTTACCTCTGTCCTCCAGCGTTTGCTCCACATCTCTCGTCAAGGGTCCCTTAAACCTAACTATAAATCTATTTCGGATAGAGATAAATTATTCTTGACCTATCATCGTCACAGTACTGCAGCCAAACAGATCTCTTTCCGCTACCCATAGGAGAATGCCACTCACTTTGGTACACTACCCTGTGGTTGGACACGACGCAACACGTGCAAGTATATCATCTCAACCCACAAGGTGTCTTTTCCTGAGGCTACATATACCCTTGATTTTACATATCTGTCAACAGTAATCTTGAGTAATGGTTATTTTCTGAAAAAATATTCTTAAACTCGACTTTTTATCATTCGTTGACCACTACTGCCGGAGCAAGGGAAACATCCCTCGACAATGCTACCCTAGACTTCCTGAACAATTATTAAATAATAGAGATTTGGGCGATCATTTTTTACTGTGCCTTTGCCTTCTTCTAGTGTCGTCTCTTATGAGAGAACTTTCCTCTTCCATTCCAATTTGTGCGTTGTGAGTGACTGGTATTGGTTGCTGACAGTGGTTGCCAGACTGTACTCATGAATAGGAACAGTCACTATCAATTAAACATGTTCATCTGATGGCACAACATGCCCACCTTTCATAATGTGAGAGCTGAAGGGGAGTGGAACAACCAGATGTTTTTCATTTCTCACTCGGCGATATAGAACACCATCTTCTTTGTGGAATGTTCCAGCTGAAGTATGCGCTGTGATGTATGGTGTTTATCTTAGCAGGTTACGTCTTGAGTCCTGCGTCTTTTCAGCTGTTAGGCTGAGGATCAGTGGTGAATAGATGTCTGAGCTCTCCACTGTTGGGAGTTCTGTACTCTGCTTCTTCTCAGTCCTCAAGGATTAATGGTGGTTCACAATTTTAGTTGACCACACTACTGCAATCTGAGCGAGCTTTCACGTGTTGTCAAGTCTGTCGTTGCATGCCCGGCCAAAACTATTCAAGGAAAACATCTACTTAAGGCCCATGATACTCAATGGGGTTGCGAATTGGGTTTATCCAGCTGTTGCATAAGGACGGTTTAATATAGCACTAGGGCAGTTAACTGTCTCTTGTTCCCGACCGGTCTGTAGACTAAACCATTCTCCCTATAATATGGAACTAGGACAGTTAATTATCTCTTCTTCCCGACCTGTCTGTAGACTAAACCATTCTCCCCAAAATATGGGACTAAGACAGTTAATTGTCTATTGTTCCCGACCTGTCTGTAGACTAAACCATTCTCCCTATAATATGAGACTAGGACAGTTAATTGTCTCTTGTTCCCGACCTGTCTGTAGACTAAACTATTCTCCCTATACTATGAGACCAGGACAGTTAATTGTCTGTTGTTCCCGACCGGTCTGTAGACTAAACCATACTCCCTAAAATATGGGACTAGGACAGTAAATTGTCTCTTGTTCCCGACCTGTTTGTAGACTAAACCATTCTCCCTATAATATGGGACTAGCAAAGTTAATTGTCTATTGTGTGACCGCATGGCCGTCCACGATAGCATTATCCCTACTACTTCAACGCTAAGCATTTATACGTGCTATAATATGCTACATATAAGAATGACAGACCTCAAAAGCAAAAAAGACGTTTATACAGAAAGCGCAGTATCATTCAAAGTTCAGTTGGCAGTCACTGCTCTGAGAAGGCAAACGTAGGTCAGTCCCAGATAATAATAATGAATGGGTTTTATGCGCGGAAAGTGGGAAATTAATGTTTGTGTGATCTGGTTTTTTTCATCCAATTGTTAAGTTGGAAAAGATCACACATGTGAAAAAGTTGAAATAACAGAAAGTCGTGTGCAAAATGTCGAGAACAGAGAGACGTGTGCAGAAATTGTAACGTGTGGAAAAAAGAATGGGACGTGTGGAAAAGGGCGGGAAAAAGAAGAATAGTATTAATAGAAGAGATGTGGGCGATAGGCAGTGATTTCAGGATTTATGATTCTAAGGATTCCATGATTTTAGACGAGAAGATTTTTTTTTTAGAGTGATTTCTTTGAGTGAGAGGATACCAAGACAAGGTTTTGAGTAGACAAGTGTTTATATTATTCAGTGGGATATAAATAAATAAATAAATAAATAAATATATATATATATTTTTTTTTTCATTGTCGATAAACAACCATCATTTGTGAAATGTGCAGTACTTGTCTAATGTCTAATAAAACATCTGATTGAATTTTCTACATTTGCTGTTTGTGGAAATTTACAGTAATTTCTTTTGGATATACGTTGTTATGCTGAAACTGTTTTGCTGATCACCAAACTTAAAGGGAAGAACCTACCTGGGAAGATGAAGAAAAATGAGTAAAGGTCAAGTATTACCATCTCTGGCGAAAGGGCTGTTAGCACTTAAACCACAACAACATATAACAGATCAACTCTGACTAAATAAAATCAATATAACTACTAGTGCCGTATAACCTACACAGCCACATTAACCTAACTAATTGATGCCGTGACCTGCGCACAATTAAGTGACGCTGGCACATATTATAACTAATTGATGCCGTGATTTAACTAACTGCCCTGGCACATATTATAACTAATTGGCGCCGTGGCCTGCCCTTTTTTCTTGGTGAAAGCATATAGGCATAATCACTATAATGGATCCAAGTCAAGAACAACAGTAGCAACAACAAGCGTTGTGTACAATACAGCAACAACAGCAGCAACAACAACATATTAGAAAATGGGAAAGAGACACTGTCAAACCAGGATCAGAATGGAGTAGTCTAAATAGAAGACACCATTGTATAGCAGTAAGACATTTTGTTGGTCAAATAAAGAAAGGAATGACACTGCAAATAAATAACATCAACATAGGGAAGCAACAGAAGTGTCAGTTAACAACCGAGAATGGCTGGACAATGAATGTAGAACCGGTAGGAGGGTGGAGGAAAAATTATCAGATCATGTCACACTCTGATACCCATCAGTCCCCTATACCTTGTCAGCTCCCACACCATATCCCACACCGCCCCTCATTCTTTGGTGACCAACAGTATTCTCAACTGCTTGGAGGATACCCACTGCAGATGAGAACAAGACCGTACAGTCGATGGCAGACAACTAACTGGAGATACCAACGCCCGCCAATCACCACCAATCGAAGTGCCAGACACATATATGTGAGCAACAATACATATTGCCGGAGAGAACCAGAGAGCAACAATAGATATTACCGGAGCGAACCAAAGAGCAACATTAGGTATTGCCGGAGAGAACTACAGATTAACAATACATTTTTCTGGAGAGAATCAGCGAGCAAAGAAAACACAGACAACGCTGTTTCAGAATCAGAACGGCAGACAACTGAAAACGACCAATTGCGTGAAGCAGTCAACAGAATGAGACAATATAGAAGCACATCCGACAGTGAAGACGATATTCCCCTCGCTGAGTTACGCGAAAGACTAGAATATGGAAATACCAAGTTACAGGCCGAGCAAGTTAATCCAGAACATCCTGACACCAGGATTGATTCATGCCAGCCTATTGTACAACAAACATACTATAGAAAAGAACAACCCTCAACAAGCAACTACCACTCTGATGAACAGTCGGATAGTGAAGACGAGATGTCCCTGCAGGTGATTCAAAGTAGGGCAATTCACAACAACCAGTATATTGATGATAATGATACTCGACACACAGCACCGGCTAATGACGAAAACGCAGACAGCGCTACATCCACACTTAAGGAAGATGATATTATTCTTCCATCACCTCCATTGAGACACGAATCTGACCTTGATACAGCAGATCCCGAGAGTGACCACAAAAGTATGAGCAGTCCAGACAACACTGAATTTCAAACAGCAACGAAGCGCCCATATTCTGGCTCAACAGATGACTCCCCACCGTTAGCAAAGTTTGTGAGGTTACCTCAAGAGCACATACGTATGAAATATTGAAGAAAACGGAGACAGTTCCACAACACGCAGTATGAGGTGCACCATTGCAAAACTACTTCATCCTTACCCTCGACAACGGGAGCAACCACCCACTCGACAGTGCGAAATACGCCATCCTCTTGTGATCAACGATTGACTAGGACAAAACAAGTTACCTTGATGGAAAACGCCAAGTTCCTCATGTCAAATTCGTAAACGTCCAGTTCAACGATTATTGGTTTATTGGAGAATCGATCTTCTCTAATAACAAAAAAGTACTTCCCAAGCAATAGTACCCAACGAGTACTCTCTCTACAATTGTACTCCCCCTTGTTCCCTACTATCATCTAAGTAACTAGTATCCATTTTTTTAGTAGGAAATTTTATTTTTTCAGAAAGATGTCAGCCTCAGTCAAGATCCTGCTGATGATACTGATGATAGTGACAGTTACGACGTCTGCAACACCCAGATAAACTTACAAATTAATTATGGTGTGACGCCACTGTGTTTAAATTGAATACAATTATTTCAAATTCTTCGTCAACATAGACTGTCATTATCATTACATCTTTTACACCCCTACGTCAAGAAATGGAAGAAATCTCGCAAACATTCGCAGATCTACAACACTATTTTATCCAGGTTAAGCAGAACTCTAAATTATCTCAGTTCTCTAGTTATAAAAATTTTTTTTTTGCAAGTAATAGGTACGAAATCTTTATGATTAGAAGAGTACTCACTGATCATAGAGACGTAGACACCCACTATACAATTTACACCACTTTTTGCCTTTGAACATATTTGTAATAGGACTTATGCTTTACAACAGTTTTTATTTACTTTTTTTTCTCTTTTATCTTCTTGATGAATTTTGTGACAAAAGCAAACACACTATATGCACTCATTGCACAATCACTAACTACGTTAGAGTCGCACATAGACATGCTCAAGTTCAGTCTCTTACCTTCCTCACTTTTACCTCCAAATGATCTTCTAGAATTATTCAACAAGTTGTCCAATATCCTTCCTCATAGTAACAAGCATTCTGTCTACCACTAGTTCAACATCATAATCTTTTTCAGTAAATAAACATTCTTTACGACTTGACGCGATTCTTTCGCAGTCAGAACTCATCGTGTTCTCACTATTCCTCTAATAATTGTCGATGACGAGTATGACTTGTATATGATTCACTCAATCCCTACAGCTTTTCCAACCTCTATTACCTATGATAGTAACACCAACATCCACCACCTCGCTACATATGATACGACAGCATACGAAATGGCTATTAACAAAGCAAACACGTATTTTTACAAAGTAACACATGAGAGTTTTTTTTTGAAATGTGTTAACTCACCGCTTTCCTTTTGTGTTATGGAAAGACCGTCTTATATTGTTCAATCGCATCGAGAATGTACTTTGGCGATTTTTCTTAATGATGCTGTTACGACAAATACCATTAGTACTAGAACTATTTGATTCGCACACATGTTATCTTTACTTTCCAACCTCAATGATCGTATATGGCTACTCACATTATTCAAGCCGACGACCCTTTCTCACAGACATATTACGAATCAGACGTCAAATTTATTCTTCCCTACACATCTAAACACCTGTCTATCTCCTGTCACCTTCTCCGACATGCTCCATCACAGACGAAGCGTTTCTAAATCAACGCCCCGTTCTGAGCATTCCCCACTATTCAACAGGAATTTACCTATGTTAACGTGTCTATCAAATTCTATAAATACTTCTTCGTAGTCTGGGAAACCCCTTCCCGCACTCCTGAATCCAGTGAGACACACCAGAGGTCATGACCCAACACACTAGTGTGTCAGGACTATTTATTTTGCCTAGCATAATTGGTATTTTAAATTTTAAGCTGTTTTGTATATAACTACCATATGTACAAGAAGATGAGATGTCCACACTGGACATCGGTAAAAGATAATGAGGACATTGTTACCCCCACTGACACAGCTAACGCCCCTAAGACCCCCGAGTACATTCCCATGACTGACATTCGCTCCCCTCTCATGGTGATAAACCCTACCCCGTCATTTATCCCAATATACACCGCACTCCACTATATAACTGAGACATATATTTTCACCTAAAATTTGACTTGGTGATATATTTTGCAAGTTGTGTACAACTTATATAATAATCAACACAGTTCGCTGATTGGCTAAATACTACATGGTTACATGCAAACCATGATGATTCCATGCCAAATCGCTAACATGGTAACGGATATGTTCACATGTTGATAAACCTTGAATTGCAAAATAAACATCACATATTGATGTACCTGTATTTTTCTGACCATTTGTCACGTTGTAAGCGGAACGCTACAGTATATTTTCTTGACAAAGTATTGTTCATTATTATGAACTTGCATTTGTATGCAGATTTTATATTTGATGACGAACCTATAAACAGTTTGGTACTTGGTTCAGGGTAACAGAGATAGATCATACTCCAACACCCGATAGTTATTTGTATCGGTATAGTTGTCCTCCCTCATAGTAATGACCATTACATAAATTGGAGATTAGAGACATTTTTAATAAATACTTTGAAACTCCATGTAACCAGATTAATAATGCTATATTTATATTTTACGATGAACACATAGACAGTTCACCACAACTTGTCCAGATTTTTGGTGTTTAAAACCCATATACATCTTTGTAAATCACTGACCGCAGTGGCATGATTGGGGTCGCCTGTATCATATGATTGTATTATATTTACCACGTACTATATTGACAGTTACGAGAGCTTACAGCTCCAGTTCATATTTTTTAAAATGAAATTATAGATTAACATTGCCATGTGTGTATATTCTTATGTCATAATATATATATATATATATATATATATATATATATATATATATATATATATATATATATATATATATATATATATATATATATATATATATATATATATATATATATACTAGGCAGGATAATTATACAGAGAATCTCAAAAGCAGTAGACCACAAACTGAGAACAAGCAGGATTTAGAAAGAACAGAAGTGGTGTAGATCATATATTTACTCGCAGGAACATTTTAGAGCAGTGCTTAGAATGGCAAAGACAGCTGTACATTAATTTCGTTGATTTTGAAAAGGCTTTTGACAGCATACATAGGGACAGTTTATGGAAAATACTGAGGGCTTATGGAATTCCATACTGCATAGTGTCAATCATAAAAAGCCTTTATGCCAACTTTACGTGCAGCATTGGGCAGAGCAACCTAACCTTTGAAGTGAAGACAGGAGTACGACAGGGATGCCCCTTATCAACCACTCTACTTTTAACAGTCATAGACTGGGTGATGCGCCAGACAACAGAAGGCAATCCAAGAGGAATAAGATGGACTACATTTTCTACATTGGAAGATCTGGAATATGCAGATGACATTGCACTACTAGCACATTCACATCAACACATCCAGGAAAAAACGGATAGACTTAATAAGTTTAGCCAGCAGGTGGGCTTGAACATCAAACTAAAGAAGACAGAGGTCATGACGCTCAATGTGAGCAACCCTGAGCCCATATCAGTAAGGAATCAGCAACTGGAACAGACAGATGCCTTCATATACCTAGGAAGCATAGTAACACCAGACGGCGGAGCAAGCAAAGACATCAACAACAGAATGAACAAAGCAAGAACAGCCTTTTTTTGTCTAAACAACATCTGGAAGTCCTCTCAGTACAGCAAAAGCACAAAATTAGGATTATATCAGAGCTGTGTGCTTTCTGTGCTTTTCTATGGCGCTGAGAGCTGGAGAGTTACAGAGAAGGAAATGTCAAAATTGTCCTTTTTTCACACAACATGCCTAAGAAAAATTCACCGAATCTTTTGGTCGAATACCATCACCAACCAAGATCTGCTTACTCGGAGCAAGCAAGAGGACATGCACACCATCATAGCTGGCAGACGCTGGAGCTGGGTTGGCCATGTCCTCAGAAGAGACCCCGATGCCATCACAAGAACAGCTATGCTATGGACCCCTGAAGGAAAACGAAAGAGAGTCCGACCAAAACAAGTTGGCGGAGGACTGTGGAGGCTGAGATGCAAAGAATGAACCAGAGTTGGGGCACTGTACGAAGGTTGGCCGCCGACCGTGCAGAGTGGAATCAATTTGTTGTTGCCCTACAAGACGCCACCAGGCGTAATGGCCTCTGACTGCTTTGACGGTCGGCGGCTAAGGATCAATAGAAGAAGAAGAATATAAATAAAAAATAAATAAATAAATAAATAAATATATAAATATGTAAATAAATAAATATAAATATATAAATATAAATAAATAAATATAAATAAATATATATAAATATATATCACATTTATTGCGTCCCACGGTCTGATATTTAACCATTAGTTCTATGCTGTTAGGCTGATGTTAGTTGCAGCTACTACATTTAAGATTGTTAAATACTTAATGAATATTAGTCACTTCTGTTCAATATTGCCAAAGTATTTTTTTCGTTTTTGTTTTTGTTTGTGTTGTTTGCACAACCGATGAAAATCATATACAATTTTTTTTTTGAAAATGTTAGCATTAAGTATGTTAACATAATGGTGATGACTAATTCACAGTGTAGTACATATTGATATTGTTAAGAAGTAGTGTACATCAATACATTTCAATGGCGAAGTGTATTAACAAATTTTATATATCCCCCCTTTTTCGCATTATCCTTGTGTCTCCTAGCTTCACGCAAGGTGCTTCGAAAAGTTAAACCACTGCTGGATGACAGAGCACAACCGCCTGTGCAAGGGCTCACCACAGGATTACATCTATGTCCACAAGCATAAGGATGTTTCCTCTATGTTGCTTTAACTACCGTATTCCGATATCTCGTTTGTCAGGTTTGGAGCTGGATTGTGTGGTCCTTCAGAGATTACTTAATGTTTTCCTTCCAACGGACTCTAAGTCGTCCTTGAGGTCTGGATTCCTGACTCTTAGTTTCACATACTTGTCGTGGTAGCCCGTCTTCTCCCATTCTGCAGACGTGGCCAAACCATCTTAGTTGGGACTGTTCTACGTTCTATCGTCAGTCACGCTTTTCAAGACTTTAATTGTAATATCAAAGTACTTATGTAATGGCTTCACTGCCTCTGTACTAGAATTCCACTGAGTTTCAGACTCAGATTTGACAACTATGGGTATTATATCTATCAGCTATTGCCAGCGAAGGGAAGAACGTGAAAGGAATGAATAAAATGACTCAAATACACAACAAAAGCCATCATCAGTGCACCATGGGTAGCTGCATGCACGTCAGTTAAATTGACAGAATGGTTATCAAAGATTACAAAAACTGTTTTGCTTGTCTTTTGTCAATATTACTCTGTTAAACACAACTTTTATAACCAGCCATAACTGCAGCATTGTCATAGCACTGAGACCAGCAGTCTGTTAAACACAACTTTTATAACCAGCCATAACTGCAGCATTGTCATAGCACTGAGACCAACAGTCTTCTAATAGCATTTAGTTTTTTTCCAGTTCTTCTAAAATCACTTCCAGAATGTTTTCATCATTCTTCTATTATAATTGAATAAATCCAAGGAAAGACTCTTTGACATCAATTATTTTTTTCTAAAAATCAATATCAACATAACAAACTACTATTTGTTCCAGATGTGCGTGATCTGGAGCTGAATCAATCATAAGGCCAAAATATTTGACCAAATGGATGCACCGTAACAATTTCTGATGAATAGAAGAAGTCATCAGCTGATTCTGCACTAAAGGAGATAAATATGATGTTGTTCCAGGGTAATTGTCCACATTACTGAAATGTTCTGTCAAGCCGGTTAATTAAAAGTTTGCTAACAACTTTAGCAACCGAAGGAAATTTCCAGCATTACTCTCTTCTTCCCGTCAAAGGTATTCCTTGTGGCCACACAGTGCAAGGTTTCGAGTTGCTATAAATTGTCTGGACTGGAGGATTCTGTGGAGAACATCTCGCCATCTTTATTTTACTTGTCATTTTTTTCTGCAGTTTGAGCTTGAAGCTCTACGTCAGGGATCCCTCTGTTATCTACAATTTGAGCTTGAAGCTCTACATCAAGGATCCCTCTGTTATCTACAATTTGAGCTTGAAGCTCTACGTCAAGGATCCCTCTGTTATCTACAATTTGAGCTTGAAGCTCTACGTCAAGGATCCCTCTGTTATCTACAATTTGAGCTTGAAGCTCTACATCAGGGATCCCTCTGTTATCTACAATTTGAGCTTGAAGCTCTACATCAGGGATCCCTCTGTTATCTACAATTTGAGCTTGAAGCTCTACATCAAGGATCCCTCTGTTATCTACAATTTGAGCTTGAAGCTCTACGTCAAGGATCCCTCTGTTATCTACAATTTGAGCTTGAAGCTCTACGTCAAGGATCCCTCTGTTATCTACAATTTGAGCTTGAAGCTCTACGTCAAGGATCCCTCTGTTATCTACAATTTGAGCTTGAAGCTCTACGTCAAGATCCCTCTGTTATCTACAATTTGAGCTTGAAGCTCTACGTCAAGGATCCCTCTGTTATCTACAATTTGAGCTTGAAGCTCTACGTCAGGGATCCCTCTGTTATCTACAATTTGAGCTTGAAGCTCTACGTCAAGGATCCCTCTGTTATCTACAATTTGAGCTTGAAGCTCTACGTCAGGGATCCCTCTGTTATCTACAATTTGAGCTTGAAGCTCTACGTCAAGGATCCCTCTGTTATCTACAATTTGAGCTTGAAGCTCTACATCAAGGATCCCTCTGTTATCTACAATTTGAGCTTGAAGCTCAGGATCCCTCTGTTATCTAAAATCATTTTTTCATTTTCCTTTCATGCGGGTGAAACAGTATCGAGGATTTTTTGTTTTTCATGAAAGCAAAACCTTTGTGTTATTTTCCAGGAATTGAACCAATTTTCTTGCTCCAACGAAGACTAATTGGAAAAGAGAAAACAACGTAAACAAAAGGCTACCTTTTGTTTTAAGACTAAACAAGCCTGGAGCGTCATACGTCTTCTCGATGTCCATTTCTCAACTTTATTTTAAACTTTCTTTTATTAATTCATCGATTTTTTGTGCGAATAAACGCTCCTTCGCTATTTTTAAAAGACTTCGAACTTAATTTGATCGTTTCTGCAGTCAGCGCATCTGATAAAATGACTTTCTTTTATGTCTTATCACACCTCAAGAAAGCTATATAATGATACTGAATTGCATCTTCACTAAGGTCCAGTATCGTTTGGCCACATGAAACTTCTTCTGGTTCTCGAAAGACACTTAATTCTGCTACTAATCTTTTGATTGGCTAGTCAACACTAATATATGATGCAGTAAGTGCTGATGTTAGTTCGAGGCACAGCGGATTGATCTACCGCTTGCTTGTCACATTGATCACAGAAACAACAATTAAAAGTCTGTTGTACCAATATACGCCGCTAGGTGTGACGGAACAACGGACGATTTCTTGTTGCCCTAGTGACGCCGCAAGGTGTTATGGCCGAAGACTGCTTCGGCGGTCGGCGGTCAAAGGAATAGATAGATAGATAGAAGTGCTGATGTACCAGATTCTTGCTTTTCAAAAAAAAGAAAAGAAAGAGTAATGCTTCATAAAGCCACTTGAATTTTTAACTTCATGCACGTGACATTACTTCATGCACGTGACATTACTTCCTGCCTTATGCTCAACACAACACATCTTTTCTTCCATTTTTTTTTAATGTTCGTATCATGATAAGACATTATGGAATAGGACAATTAAAAAACAAGAATGACATTAATATGACAGTAGAGTAACACAACTATATTCAGCCACAGAATAAACCCACTCCGGAAACAAATTAGGGAAACACGACAATAAGACAATTCGGCAATTCGACAGCGATAAATCCCATCACTATCAAAAATCTTTCAATGTGCCCAGAACTGTTGACCCTACATCTTATCTGCACCTCATCTTGACTTCCATTCCTCGTTACGCTGACACATGCAGCTTTACGTACTTTAAACTACTCACTTCCTTTAACCAATCATTTTCAAACACACTCTCAACTTAGGCTTTTGCTCTCTGCAGCACACCATCACCTGACTCTTTTTTCTACAAATACACATACATACACATACATTTGAAGTGGGACAAATTAGATTGTCATAAATCAAAAATGAGATGTGTGCTTTGTTAGCCAAAGAATGGCAGTGCCATATAGGTCACGGGTGAGTTTTGTCAACAATTACCAAAAGAAATGGAATGTACACTAAGGTATGATCTTATCACATAAATGGAAGATCTCAATGCTAAGGTTAGAACTCATTGTTATGATTAAAATTCACAACGATTGTGCCTATTATATAGTTATCTCAACAGGACTACTTGTTTGTTTATTTTATACGTGCTCACCGATAACGACGGGGAGTGACGCTAAGCCGAAATGCTTGGATCGCTCACGTGAAACTAGAGGAGCTTCAGAAGTGCGGGGATTTGGAGACGATTGTTTGTCATGCCAAGTGGACGTGTGTGTTTGAGCTACTTATTTTTTAAGTGTTTATAATGGAGTTTTGTAA
>JAMPIV010009705.1:0-17010 GCA_024509875.1 Oreohelix idahoensis
CAGCAAGGGCCGTCTCGAAAGGAGCCCCCTCCCAGTCATAAACATGCGCTCCCAGCCGCATAATAGAACACAGGGGCCGACTTCTCGTTAACCCGACAGGAACAGGGGAGAAAATAGAGAATTGTAGGTTCTGTCGACTAAACCACTCACAGGAACAACACGGTGCCCAAACAAACAACCCGCTCATCAGGTGGCTTGTTTAAAAGGCCTGTGGGGGTGAAACAAGGGAAGAAGTTGGAAACACCATCCAGTCCGAGAGGTTGTTTTCCAACAGCGGACCAGCGAAGTAACGGACGGAGACAACATTTTATTTGACAGCGCTTACATACCCCAGCATAGTCGCCCGACATCTGGTAAGCCCAGGCAGATGAACAAAGAAAGTCAATCTTGGTGGATTTTAAAGGAAAGGGTCTTCACACAGTGGCTATCCCGTAGCCAATATTAAAGTGAAAAATGGTAAGTTCGGTGTTCGGCAACCCATCAAGTTCCGCTGTAAAACTGCACAGCCATCCTAATGGACGTCATTCTCGCGAACCCTAATTAGTTTTGTGGAACCCGCCCACAGCACCGATCCCTGCTGATGCAAGGGTCCTACTACAGTCCTGTAAGTGAACGAAGAAGTGGAGAAGTCCCTAATTCACGGAGCCCCCGAGCGAGCTCAAACAAAAGCGGTCGACCAAGGATATGTGCAACGGCCTCATACGACAGTGGATATGGTTATTAGTCAAGGCAAATTCGCCCACCATCGCCAGTTCAGAAGCCAACCGGCCAAACAGTGGTGGACGACGCCTCTGATTCCGACGTAACACTCTATGTGTTGCGTAAATATAGGCCCCCGATGGTATTACTCCTACAAGTGAGTGACATACTGACAAGAGCGGTATTACATATGTCAACGACCAGCGCCATCTTCATATGGCACTAGATAGAGCGGTCTGAGCGAGCATAAATAGTTCCAACCACCTGGAGCCCCATCCCGACCATCACTTTACTCAAACGGAGGAGGACAGGATCATAGTAACCGTTTTCCTATAAACGGGAGATGGGCCCCACAACTCTCGTAACTCGTTTACAGGCAAAACGACTAGACTCTTGTAACCGGAAGCCTGAAAAATTGGTCTTATATTTTCAATTGTTTTCAAGGGAACATAGTGAACCAAGTCACTGAAGCTTTATCTCAGGATTCTCTCTCCCGCTAATCTAACGGGGAACTAAATCGTCAAGTGTTCACTGCAGGACAACATTCCAACTGACGGACGCCATAACTCTCCGACAGGGGAGGGCAAAGGTTGAGGGTATAGAGCAGGGTTTAGGAACGGATAGCTCCCGTGGTCTAACAGTTTTCCATCTCACCAACTTTCACAGTGCCACAAGAAGATGAGAAAAGCGAACTTACGCATTTAGCAAGGAGTTATAAATGGAGAGCTCTGACCCGCTACATATCGTATGGAAGATCGAGTCCAAACCTACAGCCAGGGGCAGATCTTAGACCTACCTTATTCTTCAAAAGGTAGAAGCTGATTGAGGTCGATCGAGATCCAATAGGACACACCCAGTAAGAAATCGGGAGGCTCCTACACCGATAGGAACCCGAAACGTTTCAAGACATCAGTTTCGCACGGTACCAGCGAACACAAACCCGCTGACAGCGCAGCGAGGGAAGTCGCCATCCCGCCAGGTCGCCACAAACGCGGCGCCCGCCGGTCAGCCTGACCTGTACAGAACAGAGTAAGTCCTTTTGGGAACGGTCAAAGCAAGGGAAAGTACCAGAACCGAACCGCCATTAGACGGCACAAGTTCTGGAAGAGAATAATCAAGGATCTTCTCGCCAAGCGGGGAGCATAATGACGAGCATACTAATTCTAGGAGAGGAGCGAAGGAGGAAACGCAAAATAGGAAAAGGTCGAAGAACAACTGAATAGGGAAGGTGTAAGGACAGACAAAAAGACAAGAAAGAAAAATCCTTAAAATTCAGGAAGGCGGTATAGGGTTAAAAAGTGTAGATGCGCACGGAACGTGCTTTGTATTTATTGCAACGTGGGGTCCGTGAGAGAAACCCCCACCCTCCGCATCACTTGTCGTTAGGTAAACTGTACAGAATAGAGAGCGGGAACTGGAGTATTTGTGACAAAAATAAAAAAAAAATGCTAAAATAATTTATATTTTTAGTTTTAAAACAACTATCTGAGAAGCACTAGAGTGATAGAGGTATTAATTGGAGCATCACAGTGGGTGCGTTCATTCCTGTTATATTATATTTGTTACGATATTTAAGAGGGGAGAGAGAGAGTGAAGCACGTTGTGTGCTGTCATTATAATGTATACATATGCAGATGCACTGGTGGTAAATAATGGAAAACACTGTTGGTAACTATCGAGATGTATTTGAATAAATAACTCGGTTTAATTGCTATACACTTTGTAAGCAGGACTATATTCCTACCTCTATAGCATCTGAACAGGTTACTAACGTTATTACTTAATGTATTTGTGGTATCTGGAGTAAGAAACGGAGATGACTTATTATCATTTAAAGAAAGGGTATTATTGTATTACATTATTTGAAAGTGATTAGTTTAGCTTTAATTGTTAGAATCCAAGAGAAGGTTCTCGTATTTTGTGTTTAAGCATTTTACTGCATTGCAGTGTCGCGAGAAGTGGGCCAAAAGTAAGTAGATTACGATGGTAGTATAGGCCACCGTATAATACTGTATTGTGATTGTAACCAGCCAGGCAAGGAACCCATAGGCCAGACGGTCAGGTGTGCGTTGTAATTACCGAGTAATGTTTACCTGTGGCTCAGTTAAAGAAGGGAACAGAAGTGGGGTGAGCGGACCTTTGTGGCATGATTAAATTGGGATGTAGTTCAGAACGTGTGACGAGAGTAATGGGAGTTTAAGTGTTCAAGACTTAAGGTTAGTCAGGGAGTTATATGTATATAGAATAAAAAATTTAAGTGTTTTCGTGAACACGAAGGGGCCCGGCGTATTCTTCTCTCCTTCTTTTTCTCTTGTCTCCCCTTCGTCTTCCCCTTATCTCTCCCTCTCACACTGCTCTCCTCCTTTATTCTCAATTAATTTTCCAAAACGTACCGCTACTGTAATTTTCCCGGGTCGCGTTTCGTCTGGCGCTGTATTCAGCGTGTTTCTCTGCTCAGCACAGACATCACGGGCACGACCGTGGGAAAATCACGGGGGAGAGTGGGCCACGGAGGCGGCGCTACTAATGGTGAGTACTGAGCAAATATCCGCCAACGGCAACAACACCATGTTAAATACGACATGGCCAGAATCTATACCATAATTAATGATACGGAAGAAGAAAGGAAAAGGGCGTCTTAAAGTCAAAATCCATTAGGTTTTTATTGCAAAACATATTTGAGGTGACCTGGACGTGAAAACCGAAAAACCGCCCGCAGTGTCAAATTTCCTTGCATCAGCCCGCACGTGTCTGCCTTCTAGGTATAACCAGTAATATACGGGCGGGGAAGCTTCATTCATTCTCAGCGCAAGACGGTTTTCAAATTGCATCAAACACAAGCACAGAGTATCAGGAGAGAATGTTACGTTTTATTTACGTCGGTTAATTATATTTTAAGGAAGACACGTGATGACGGAGATTTCATAAAATCTATGAAGCTATAGGACGAAAACTTCACTAACACACGCACAACTTATGGGCCGAATTGCATCTACAAAATGGCGGTGAATCCTACTCTTACAAGCACTTTTGTATTAACGCAAAGCGGTGTTGTATGATTTCAACATCGTTCACGACTTTTAGGTTTCGAGCTGAAACATTCGCAGGTTGCCAGAATTCCAGTGTCCGGGGTCGCCTGACGGTAACACAAGACAGCCCAGTCCTTTTTTGACCGACGGCAGCAGAAACCAAAAAGCCGAGAGATCCTCCGCTCTTCAACTCACTTAAGCATAAAGGAGCTTAGATAATCAAACGCTCCGCAACGTGGTAAATGTCATTACTACGCTGCAGGATGAACAGCACCTAACAAACCTGCGCCAGGGCTGAACAACATCGGTATTACAGGATAAGTCGCAAAAGCCTATAAGGATTATTTTCCTCCAGATATTCTCCAGAGATCTTATATATGCAAATTTCAAACCAGAACGTTTCACCAAATATACTAACGGAAGAGCAATATTTAAAGTCCCTTTCCCGAGTGTAATTAACAAAGTGGAGCATTACAATTACAACAATTGATAGGCAACTCTCATGATAGTCACATACAGTACACCACACCAGTGCAAATGAGAATTATTAGTAGGACATACAATGACTTTTAGGTCATTTCAGGTTGTTTATGTCCATATTAATTATTTTTCTTCTTTTATCTTTATTCACATTTTCAATTGTGTCATAATAAGTGTGGTTTAGAAGGGGATTAAATAATCTGTACATAAGTTTATTATCATCTAAACCAAGTGTTCTGAAGTTGAGTTTACTTTGCATTACATGGTACAGTCCCTTACTGATAAAAATCCATATATAGTTGAGTCCATTTCGCACAGTTATCGAGAGTATGGGTGGCTTAATATAACGAAGTATAATATATTCAGTAAGAAAAAAAGGTGAGATTTTGTCGCAAGGAAACAAGAATCCATTTCTCCATTAGTGCCCTACTTGTAAGACATTAATCCTCACTCTTGTGAGAATATTCGCCTACCTTTTCCATCACCCCTTACTTGGTATAAGGGAAATCTAACAATTAACGAGCCACCTTCTGAGATGACTATATAGTCTATTCATACATTTGACATAATTCTACAGTTAACCAAACTTTCTTATCCAACTAGTGCTGTGACAAATAAATGTTCCAGTACGGGATAGACTCGCGCGTCCAATTGTGGTGGGGGCGACGTTTCCTGGATCTAATTACATCATAACACTAGAGCGAAACCTTTTGCCACCCTCTTGATCAAATTCCTATAGTTCTCCACTGAGGAACAATAAATATCTCTAGGATCTGACTTTTTATTTTATTTACAACATTATGGGAATTTTATGTATAGTATTACACACGTTACAAATACCGTCTGTAGTACAGCGAGATAATTAAAAATAACATGATTAAATATACTTTTTTTTGATATGATCAAAACTGGGAAAACTAGATCTTTATATTTGTAAAGCAAAGCTAACTTTGGAGGTTTTCAGCGAATTTTTTTTTAAACGCTGTAAGCCGAAGCTAAAAATAGTAAACTGGGTCAATGGCACTAACGACATGTAATCATAAGAACGGAATATAAAAGATCTGTGAGTAGGAAATCTGAGGAAATCCTTTTTGCTTAACTTGTATGTTGTATATATTACTATACTTAGTATTAATACATTTGAATTTATTAGATAAATAAATCGTTGTAATAAATATAATCTTATAGTTGAGTATTTTTATTGTTAAGAAGTATACATTGGTTACAGTTGTTAAAAGAGATACCAAATTTGAGTTGGGACATAGACATATGCAAATTGTTTGCAAGATCATAGCCAAGCTCTAGTTCAGAGTGAAGTCAACACTGATAAAATGTGGACGAAAAACAATGGGAATATATGGATGAGATGGATAGGGCATTTCTGTGGAGCAGAGTATATGCCAATTTGAGTGGTGTAACTCTCCTGAGAAGATCTAGATTACGTTTCGTTTTCACGGGAGAATGGAGAAAAGCATGAGGAGAGGAAGTGAGGAGAGACAGTGCAAACACCAATTAAGGGAATGGAAGCTTTGGATACGTGAACTACTGCCTGCTTCTACGAAACGTATAGCAGCCTAGAATGAGCTCCAAGAAGGACCCTCAACCATCCCTCCAGCCCCGTCACCCCCCGTCAGTAAGTTACTACCCGCAGGTAGCACATATCAAACTGTACCAGAGAGATGGCATGGTCCCTGTTATTCAAACCCTATTACCATAACAGATAAGAAGTGGCTGCTTTCAGAACAAAGGCACCTCAGGGATCAAACTCCTGAGAAGCATAAGCTGTGCAATAGGGCTTGATGAACTGGAAAGAACCCACTTCCACCCAACTTCTCATACGACCGGACTCACAACAAACAACCACTGGGCCAGCAGAAATAAAAACATGTACTCGAACATAAAGCATAAATGGTCTTTTAGAGGAATGAATGGGAATGGAGAAGCAATATTAATAAGACTTTAGTTTCGTATCCGAACGAATCACCACCGTAATCAAAACTGGCAGGCAACGTAAACCCCAGTCCATAACAAAACTGTCAGCCCAGCGCTAAGGCCCGCCATCGTTAAAGTAAAACCGCGGTGAAGACCCGATGTGACCTTAGGAAACCTTTTAGAATGGAAGGAGTATTCGACCCGTCCAAATGTGAAGACTAGTCATATGTTCGTGGCTTGGTAACCTGATCACGGGTTTAGTAGAAGTGCGAGTTGCTTCAATCCTCACTCGAGACGGCTCGTAAAACGTCGGATGAAAATTACTGAGTAATAAATGTTAAAATGTTAAAGTGCACGGCAAAGCTGCACCAAGGGGAACCGTGGATTGCCTTGCCAGCTACACTTATAATCCTCATTTTATGTGAACAGGATTTATATCTTAGAATCGCATCAATAAGGTAAAGAGTGGAACGCTTTTTTTTTATCCCTTTTTTTGTTCTTTTTTCTATTTTTTTTCTGTTCCTTATTTTTTTTTTTTTCTTTCTTTTTTTTTTCCCCCCATACCCCAAGGAGGGATTTACTTGATCTAGTAGGAAACTCAGCACATGACTTGCCATAATGTGAAACATGACGATGAGGGTGAGGGAGCGGGGAAATTTCAAAAACGCCTAAGTCTGATTTCCAAAACATTGTTTGGAGTGAAGCTGGAAACCATGTCAGAGGGAATACAAATCCTAAAACTGCCTGAATCCCATTGGTATTTAAAACCAGTTAAAACAAACCGCCATCCACCATCGGGATTGTATGCAAAAAAGGAGGATGAAAGGCATGGTGTCCAACAGGGAAACCGTCTTCCCTTTGATAGCAAGATGGTAATGATAAGAGCCACGAATATTAGTATCATCCCGATCCTCAAAACAGGATATGCAATTATTAAAAAAAAAGTAGTAGCCAATCTAACCCCACAAGCCTGGTACGTGGCAGAAGTTAACGCACCCGCTTAACATATCCATAGTCGAACTGCAAAATGTAGATAGCCGGACCAGAATTCTTGAAAAAGATGCACATCAAGGCGACATCAAAGACGAAACTTGGTAGTCAGGGTGGGTACGCGACACAATTGGCTCCATGGATGATATTTGGTGACAAAGAAATAAGGCCTAAATTCATTTCAGCACATCTCTAGAGGGCGTCCCCTCATAAGCAGCCAAAAATTCACTCTCAATTAATCGTCATCAAGTGAAATGAGGTGTATTAGTTACAAGAGAAAAAAATTTTCAGTCCAAGTTTAAAGGAGATCAATGCAAGGAACCTTAAAAGGAAAGGGCCCGAACTGCAGCCAACCAAAAAGCCTGAGATTATGCTTCGTAGACATGAAAGGCCGGGGAGCAGTCAGATGGTGACCGGGGGGGGCGCTGACCTGCGCCAGAATATGAATGAAACACCTCCTTACATAGAGATTCGGATACAGAGAGAAATGGGAGGTGGAAACCCAAAGTAACCGTTGTGAAAAAACCTATTAATTAAAACTCAACCTCTCAAGGGAGAGCTCGTGTGTTTAGAAGTCGCTGGGTGGTCCTGCCTCTCAAAAATCCATGGAGTAATGAAATACCTCGGTCTGGGATTATCTGAATTCAATCAAACTCTCCCTCCTCCTCCGTAAGAAAGGTATATAAGATCTTAGATGAGTATATTTACAAAAATACTAGCCCAAACTGTGAGACTATATTTATGGCGCGGCCATACGGGGCCCCCAACACCAACTATGGTTATCATTGACCGAACGAATATTAAGGAAACCTGAGTCACCAGTCGCCCCAAACTCCCAGCACGAGACGTCAGACCTGATAAAGTGACAAGGCAAACAGGAGACAGAGGAACATTATTAAAACGTTCAAGCGGAAGCTATGGATTCGGTGGACATACAGTTTTACAACGGCCACTACGGGTCGCTCCTACAACCCATGGTATAAGTTTATTTTTTTATGGTGTGAAATCAGACTGATAGACAAAAAAAGTATACGGCAAGATAGTGCAGCTCAAGTGACACGCCACAATGTCTCACATCGGGCATTCGTCCTCCTCTGTCTAAAGGAAGAGCCCACTTGGATTGAAAAAGTTGCAATTATGTCACATTTAAACTCGACGACTCCAGAAGATCGGGATTAGTATGTACCCTCACTCTGTACCTCCCTGTCATGATCACAGAGGCGGAGGGCACGGAAATCTTAACAGACTGTAATTCCTAAGGAAAAGTAACTAACTCTAAGAACTACTCTACCAGTAAACATTTCACCCCGCGTCGTTTTCCACCGGTAATTGTGCTCATAAGAGGAACGGAAAGAATAAGAAATACTGCATCACATTAGTGCATGTCAGTTACCAATTCGTACCATAAATAAGGTGAAGTATTTAGGATTGTTTACCTACGACCTTGTCAGGAAAATCCCAATTTCCTATCAACTCGTACATGTCGTCAATCCATTAAGATAATTGTTAATGCCAGTCGCACATTGCAAAAGTGAGAATGTCAGCAAACCTTGGGAGGTAAGAAATAAGGTGTATAGATAGAGCGAGGAAAGGCGTGAAGATGAGAAGAACACAATTAAGGAATGATCTAGAAGATCCAGAAACCTCAGCTAAGTATAGACCGGAATACCGCAGGGTTCAAACTGAAGGGGGAAGCTAATGTCGTAACACGGTCTATACATCTCTCCATCCTTTGTCTCCTCTCTTGGTCTCCCGTTCCTACTACCCCTTGCCAGCTACACATCCTTAACCCTTCTCGGTCCCTCCTTCATCCTCTCGCATCCCCACCTCCCCTCCCCCCCCCCCCCTCCCCCCCTCCCCTCCCACCCCCTCCCCCCTCAACCCCCTCCCTCCCCCCTCGCACCATACCTTATACTTCACATTTAATTTCCACGAACCCAACACTGAAAGCGGTATATTAAAATATCTGGTCCGTTCGCTCGATATTCCGGGCGGCGCTGAGAGTCCAGCAGTGGAGGGGTGTTTCTAGTGTTTGACTTATTTTTATGGGGGGTACTGTCTCTCCCCCTCAATCTTCTCTCCTCAGACCTCAGATCAGTCCCGGAGTCAGAGGTTGACCCTCGACGTCAGGTGGCTTCACTCATGAGCATCTTCTCTCTCGTCGCGGACTAACCGGGGCAGTACGCGACACGACTGATGCAAGCCGGGGGCTCAAGGCGGGCCACGGCCCTGTGGCGAATCTATCACTGGCGGCAAACTAGCAGGGTATACTACGTAAGCTACTAGAGGCACAGAAATCTGCAACATCGGCAAAGACATCGCAACGGCGCAGAACAACAACGCCAATCATCAAACTCCGATGTATAAAACACCATGGCCGGAAGGAAGGCTAAGACACCCGGTTGAAATAAGTGACTTACCACAGACACCGTCCGGCTTGTCCGTGCCGCCCCCTTCACATTCCGTTCCCTGCTGTCTACAACCCCCTACTACGAATCGAATCCCTGTGTGCTTTACGTTAGCACCCCCACAGGGGCGGGGGCGTGCCCCGAGGGGGGTGCTGGGGTTCAAAACAAATCGGGCGGGGGCCTCAGGCCCGCAATCACCCACATTGCAACCAACAAATGAGGTACCTGACGGAAAAACGCCCCCCCAGTGACAAATTTCATTGGCATCATCCAAGCACGTGTCATAATTTCCTATCAAGAGTTAACCAGTAAATTAACGGGGCGGGGAAAGCTTTCCCCTCACTCCATAGAACGGATCCAAATTTGTCGTCGACACAAGCTCCATGAGGTTCAGGGGAGAGAAATATTAACGTGTTAATTACGCTCGGTACTGATAAATATGCAACACGTTGATGAACGAGATTCATAAAATTCTAGAGAACTATAGACGAAAAAACTCTCCACTTACAGACGCACAACTTGTGGGCCGAATGCATCAACTAACCAATGGCGTTGAATCCTACAAACTACAAAGCAACTTTGTGTGTATTAACCCAATCGGTGTTATAGTATGATTTCACTCCCTGTGCAGTACTTTTATAGGTTTCTCTTTCTTCTGAAACTGATTCTGAGTCGAACAACATACGCAGTATGCCAGAAATTTCAGTGTCCGGGTCCGGCGCCTGACGGAAAACGTATACTGCCAGTCATATGGACCGATGCAGCAGAACCAAAAAGAAAAAGCCTGAGAACTCACTCACTCAACATGCCTAAGCATAAAGGAGCATAGATCCAAAACGCTCCGTCGCGAACGTGAAATGTCATAATCGCTGCAGGATGACAGCACGCAACACAACCAGCGCCCGGGCTGACAACATCGGATAACAGATAAGTCCAAAAGCATAAGGGATTAATATTTCCTTTCCTCCACTCCAGATATCTCAGATAACTTATTCAAATTCCCAACCAAAAACTTTCACCTAAATACTAACGGAAACTATATTTTAAAGTAGCCTATCCAGTGTAATTAATACAAAGTGAAAACATTTACCTTTCAACCAAAAATGTTTCAGGCAACTCTCAGTATATGTCACACACCAGTAACAAATGATGGATTTTAGTAGGACAATAACTAGGACTTTTTGTCATATCCATGGGTTTTATGTCCTTATTATTATTTCGATTTATCTTTTTATATCATTTCGTTATCTTTAATCTTATTCATTCTCTTGAGTCATAAAATGTGGTTTTAGGGAGTAAATAATCTGTACATAAGTTATATCCATCTACCAAGATCAATCTACCAAGTGGATCGTGATTGAGTTTCTTTTCTATACATGTACAGTCTCTTAAATCCATAACAATGGTGTCCAATATTCCTCATTATGAGAGGATGTGGTGCTTTTAATAAACTACCACATTAATACCATAATTCATACAAGACTAAACAGGGTGAGACTTTGTCGTCAAGGAAACAGCAGAATCTCCAAACCCCCCTCCATATCCCTACAGCGACCAACTCTCATTGAGATCAAAAACGCCTTCCTATTCATCAACCACCCTTACTTTGATATAGGAATCTAACAAATAACGAGCCACTTCTGAGATCCATATATTCTATACTTACATTTCATAAATTTCCAACTTACTTAATTCCAAACGAGCTGAGACAATTCATGTCCAGTTCGGGATAAAAAAACCGCGGCCGCGCGAACGTGTATGTTTAGCTGTTGTGGTTCTTTTTTTGTCTAAAACAGCCAGGAAGCGCGGGCTTTTATTTGAGGGGCAGGAGCGAAGTTTTGCAATAACTTCCCTCCAGGCAAAAAGATTGGCATCCTCAGAAAACGCAGGGTTTGATGATCTAGCCAGAGAAGGACAAGAAAAGAGATAAAAAAAAAAAAAAAAAAGAATAAAGAAAGACGTTTTTTTTTTTTCCCCAGGCAGATGAAGACCTTTCTCCACTGGAATAGCAATTTTCGAGGATATATCCCATTAGGTTCTCAACGCTCGTTCTGTTACACATGCAAGATTGGCATGCTGGCCAGCGTTGTCGTAATTTATGTCGCTCTTCACCCTTTATAAACCGATACCCCATAGCACATCCATATATTCCATTATCGCTCAGAGTTTAGGCCTAGAACCCACTAGGAGTCATCCCAGGTCAACCAAAGTTCTTAAACCCCTTAGGCATCAATTCCAGAGGTGGTATGAGAGAGAAAACCATACCAGCCTAATCCTACTCCAATTTCACAGATATCCAGTGGGGTTAATTTTTATCATAGCAAGACCCCTCTATTTAATCATTATTTTGTTCAGAATGTGGAGAGAGATACTGTAAACCGATTACTCTCCACCATTGTTAACACTACAACGCAGTGTTTATCGTTCCACTAGTAATAGCTTAGATGAGAGGATATTAAACAACTATTTGAGTGTAGCACAATCAATCAGTTGTCATTCAATAACTGAAACATTCTTTCTCCATACAGATTTCAATTGTGTAAGTAGAGTTTTGTAGATTTTTTAGTCTGCGCAATTTGGTTTTAGGTAGACGTCCTATTGGCAAGTTTGTATTCCAGCTGCAGCTAACTTGTTATGCACTTTTATAGTGTATAATCCCCATAGGGTAGTTAGAGGTGGTTTCGAAAACATTTATTAGTTAATTGTCCGAATTGTAGTCAAATCAGGTTCTTCTCATCCCACAAGTAAATGATTGGCTAATCGAATTTTTTTTCTTGACAGGAAAGTAATTTTCCTTTGGTAGCTGGATATCTTGAATTTTTTTCATGGGTAGTTATTAGTCAGACTTGGTGCTAGTCTGAGTGCGGGTTTTTGCGACAGCATATTCCTAGTAGGTAACAGTAAAATTTTTTCTGGTTCCCTTTTTTTGTCATTTCCCCTCGTGGTGAGTTACTGCTGATTTGTCAGGTAAGATGGCTGAATTGGTCAAGCTACTTACTGCATGGAAGAACGCAGCTAAAAGCATGGGAATGGATGAGGCCGAGACTAGGGCTTACATTATGAGGGAACAGGACCGGCAGACAGAGAAAGAGAAAAGGGAAGCGGAGAAAGACCTGCGTAAATTGGAAGCAGAGAAAGAAGAAAGGGCCCGAATGGCAGGGATGGACCTGTGTAAATTGGAGGGGGAGCAAGGAGAGAAGGCCCGACAGGCAGAGGAGAGAAAAGCAGAGAGGGAAGCACAGGAGAAGGCAGCAGAGAGATAGCATGAACTGGCCCTGCGTTCACTGGAACTGCAGTACCGATCTTCGGAAGGCAGTTCGGCTAACGGAGATTCTCCCGGAGCAGGGGCGACAGACACCTCAGGAAATGGAGGGCCCCGGATGGCAGCCATGAATTTTCCGATGGACTCTTTTCCTAACGGAAATGAGAAAATTGAGGTATTTTTAGAAAAATTTGAACGGATGGCAAAGGCATACGGGCTGGATGATAGTCTTTGGTGTCTCAAATTATCTCAATCTCTAAGAGGACATGGGTATGAGGTCTATAGCAAGATGCTAGTTGATGACCAGAATAACTTTGAGGCACTGCGGAACGCCCTGTTACAGCGATTCCAATGGACTCCCCGGAAGTGCCAAACAATGTTTCGGGAAAGTCGTCTGGAGAAAGGAGAAAGTTTTCCCCAGTTCGCAGAGAGGCTGAGGAATTACCTCACTCACTGGAGAGAGTTGTCGGGTTTGGCTAAATCTTTTGAAGGATTGGAAGAATTAGTTCTGTGCGAACAGATAAAGGCCAACATGTCTCCGGACTTAAGGAAGTACCTGGCGGAGCAGGGCGCCCGCAACTGGACCAGATAATTCTATTTGCAGAAAGGTTCCAGTCGGCACAGGCCGAAGTACTGGGCCAGAAAAGAAAACACCCTGACCTGCCAGCCCCGGACAAAGGAGCATCTTCATCGCATTCGCCTTCCTCTTCAGCTCACCAACAGCAAGGGCCGTCTCGCAAGGAGCCCCCTCCCAGTCATAACATGCGCTCCCAGCCGCCTAACAGAACACAGGGGCCGACTTCTCATGAACCGGGGAGATAATGAGAGATATTGTAGGTTCTGTCGGACTACTTCTCATTGGACAACACGGTGCCCAAACAAACAACCCGCTCATCAGGTGGCTTGTTTAAGGCCTGTGAGGGTGAAACAAGGGAAGAAGTGGAAACCCTTCCAGTCAGAGAAGTTGTTTTCCAACAGCGGGCCAGCAGAAGTGAACGGGACTGAGACTACATGCTTATTTGACAGCGGGCTTACATACCCCAGCATAGTCGCCCGACATCTGGTGAAGCCCTGGCAGATGACGAAGGAAAAAGTGAATATTGGTGGAGTGTTAAGGAAAGGGACTTCACAGTGCTTTCCGGTCGCCAACATTGAAGTGAAATGTAAGTTCGTGTCTGGCACCATCAAGGCAGCTGTAACGGCTCAGCCAGCCTATGACTTCATTCTCGGCAACCCATATTTAGTTTTGGGGAACCCGACCACACCGATCCTTGCTGATGCAAGGGGGCCTACTGCAGGCCAGATAAGTGAAAAAGGAGAACCCCTAATTCACGGAGCCCCGAGCGAGCTCAAACATAGCTGTCGTGCCAAGGAGAGGTGCAATGCCTCTGACGACAGTGATATGTTAATTGCAGAGGCAAATTCGCCCGCCAGCCCTGTTCAGCCAACCGGCCAAACAGTGGTGACGACGCCTCTGATTCCGGAAGTACACTCTTTGTTGTCGGGAATTAGGCCCCCGATGGTATTAGCTCCTTCAAGTGAGGGACATACTGACAAGAGCGGTATTACATATGTCAACGACCAGCGCCATCTTCATAGGGCACAAGATAGCGGTCTGAGCGAGCATATAGTTCCAACCAGCCCTGGAGCCCCATCCGACCAGCACTTTACTCAAACGGAGGAGGACAGTGATCTGAGTATCCGTTTGCCTATAAACGGAGATGGGCCCCACAACTCTCGTATCTCGTTTACAGGAAACGACTCTTGTAACGAGGAGCCTGAAATATTGGCTATATTTTCCAATACGTTTCACGGAACATTGGAACAAGGCACTGAGAGCTTTAACTCAGATACTCCGCGATCTAACGGGATCTTAAACCGTCAAGTGTCACTGCAGGACACATTCCAACTGACGCCAGTAACTCTCACAGGGGAGGGCAAGGTTGAGGGTAGAACTAGGGTGTTAGACGGAGAGCTCCCGTGGTCTACAGTTTCATCTCACCAACTTTTCAGGCCAGAAAAGAGTGAGAAAAGCGACCTTATGCATTTGCAAGGAGCTATTTTGGAGAGCTCTGTCCCGCTTCATGTTGGTAGGGGAAGAGCGAGTCCAGAACCACTGCCAGGGGCAGATCTTACCTACCTTTCTTCAAAGGTAGAAGCTATTGAGGTCGATCGTGATCCAATAGACACCCAGCAAGAAATCGGAGGCTCTACACCAGAGGAACCCGAGACGTTGCATCGTTTCGCACGGTACCAGCAGTCACAAACCCTGCTGACGCGCAGCGAGGAAGTCGCCATCGCCAGGTCGCCACAGCGCCCGCCGGTCACATCAGCTGACCAGGACAGCCTTTTGACGGTCATAGCAGGGAAAGTTCAGACCCGCCATTAGACGGCACAGGTCCGAAGAGAGATCAACTCTCCCAAATGGAGCATAGGAGCTCATTCTAGGAGAGGAGGAAGGAGGAAACGCAAAAGAGGAAGGTCGAAGAACACTGAATAGGAGGGGTAAGGACAGACAGCCTTGTAGACAGAGAATAAGGGCCAATGTGAAACACAGAGATTTCAGTAAGGAGATCGTTGCTCAATCTTTGAAAGGGGGGAGTGATGTGACGAAAGTACTGAGATTCTGTCTTTCAAATGGCCCATGTCTTTTTCTCCTTGCAATTTGTTCACTATATTTTAGGAGGGATTACAGGAAATCCTTCTCCATGTTTCTTCTCCTTCTATTATTTACGTTTTTTTCAAGATTAGATCACGAGGGAGATTGATCTCATCAAGCATTAATGGTTCTTCTTTATTGTTTAGAATGGGGGTGTAGGGAATTAGAACAGTATTTTTCTAGAATTAAGTAATTATAGATGCTAGATCAGGATTGGCACCAGTTTGTCCTTTTTTTAAAGATATTGCGTGGCCATATACGCATTTTTCGGGATAAAGTTAAATTATTTTGCGGCCATTTTTGCTTCATTTCCGCAGTAATAGGGCTAGGACCAATTCCCGGTTTCTTTGTCTAGCAGAAACTGGTTGCATCAGAAAGATCTAAGGTTCTGATTGGCTGGAGAGATAACTGCATGTTGAAAATTCGCAGAGCTCCGAGTTGGCTTTAGAACCACGCCGCGCATATGACGTCATGAAGTCGCGTCAGTGGGGGTCTTGATTTATAAAAAGGCCTATATTTCATAAGCTCTCGTGTCCTCTTTTAATGAAAAGGATTGCCAAAGCCGGGTGCCAAAGCATATTGTCGATGGCCTTCATTTGGACATTCGAGATTTGTGTAAGCATGAAATGTTTGCGTGAGGAGACTTCTTATTTAATTTTTCTAGTCCCTACCGATCATTTAATTTTCGTTGGGCAGTTTAGTTTAAGTTTAATTCTTAACTCCAGTAGCCATCAATTCGATCCAGAGTGATGAGTACATAGAGAAACGTAGGTCCCATTTTTATATCCTTGATTGAATACAGGAATTATCTGCCATGGTCTCTTTAAAAGTTGCGAGATATCACCGCTTTTGTATACTAATGCATAGTTCTCTGTTCCGGGAGAGAGAACCTCGCATCAGCTATAAATTCGATAAATTATTATTTATCCGAATATTCGAGGGAGCGGTGTGACATTGTGTATTTTTTTTTTTTTATTTTATTTGTGATTTTAGTGACAGTAAATTGATCTCGCTGATTATATCGATTACCGCATAATATTCTGTGGACGGGATGAAAGAGGCAATAATTTGGAAGCGTCGCGTGGCGCGATTGGTTACGGAATTGTTATGATACAACGTTCAGAATGGACGAGGGGGAGTATAAGCACTGGTCCGCATTAAAATTTACAAACACGAGGTGAACTACGGGGTTTGCAATTTGATAAACAGGGTTAAGTATACCTTAGACGGCATGTAGATCTAGCGTAAACAGGGTTTATAGGTTAATTGATTTGCTTTGTTATTCTGTGTCTTACAGAAGATGTGTGAGGTAATATGACCATTTATGTTAAACGGGAGATTATTTTGTATTTCAGTTTGAATGTGATTACTATTATTGACGGAATTTTAGGAATTCCTAGAAAGGCTAGTTTTAGTTGTGTTAAACATTACGGCATTAGTGTCGGGCGTAAGAAAGTAGACCACAGTACGCGTCCTGCCCAGACGGGCCATTGAAAATATGGTTGTTGCACAGTTAGTCAGGCAGAACAGGCGATCTGGTTAGCCAATGTT
>JAMPIV010009706.1:0-16990 GCA_024509875.1 Oreohelix idahoensis
TCTTTAGGGCAACAACAAATGATTCCATGTTGCTCGTCGGTGGCCATCCTTCCGTACAGTGCCCCATCTGTGGTTCATTCTTTCCATCTCAGCCTCCACAGTCCTTCGCCAAGTTTTTTTGTCACCTCCTTTCCGTTTTCCTTCAGGTCCAATAACATAGCTGTTCTTGTGGATGACATCGGGTCACTTCTGAGAACATGGCCAACCCCAGCTCCAGCGTCTGCCAGCTATGAATGGTGTGCATGTCGTCTTGCTTGCTCCAAGTAAGCAGATCTTGGTTGGTAATGGTAACATATGAGCAAACAAAACAGTGAGGGCACCGGAAACACCGAAGGAACTTCTAGTGAGGGTCTTTTATGACGAAACAATCTCCCAAAAAAATAAGAACATTGTTTTTGTTGTTAACTAAAGGCTGCTGAACATCTCGCTCTTTTGCAGCCTATACCAAGTTGAAGACTACATGCTATTGTCTAAACTATACATCTATGCGTTTCCTCTGGCTTTTCTGTCATTCCGTAACAAGTTGAGTTGAAATCGAGCTCCAGTTTCTCCAGCCTGCCTTGCATTTACAGGATCAATCACATCTGGTCCTAAGCCAGGAGGAAGAAGCGCATGGTAATACTGAGCATTCCCCTCCATCCAAGGGACTCTCCACAAATAAAAGGTAAAGTTAGTCCCATAGCAGATACTGCCGTAGGGGAGTGAAGTGTTAGAGATTTCACCATACTAGGTCCAGCATCGAGAGAGTGGTGGTGATCAGTTCCCTTCCTCTCTGCCTTTCCTTCCTTAACTCAAATGCAGGTAACCCATTTTAAAGCTTGGTAAGACTTGAGCGTGTCCGTACCGTGATTCGAACCCGGCAGCTTTGCCGCTAGAGACCAGCAGTTCTAACCATCCTGTCAATCGGACACTCCAAATATGCAGAGACAAAATACTGACCTCTGGTTCTGGGCTTTCCCACGGAATTGTCACGTCCCCTAAACAGAGCCACGTCTCTGCTTCCCCTGCCTATCATGGGGTCCCATAGTGAGATCCTGCTGCATGCAGCCAACCAGGTGAAAACCAGAGTTTCGACTCAGCCTAAGGTGACTCCTCCAGGCTTAGTGTGCAATTCTGGTTCTCAACATGTTTCACCACAGTAAGAATCCTTGGAAGTGTGAGGATGATTTCAAGAGTCAGTGAGATGTAATTAGTAGCCCCGCACAGACAGATAGAGGTTTTACTTCCACACCTACGTACTATAGCACTGTATGTACAAGTAACTGGTGGTTATATAAGGATGACTCCAATTAATGCATCCATTCAACAAAACATAAAAACAAGAAAAGAATCCGTAGAGCCGTAATAATCAACACAGGAATAATATGATCATCTTTATTTTCCTTTGGCTTTCCCTATGGAGCATGCAGTTACAACTTCACCTAGTCCATCCGCCAAGTTGAGTTATCTGAATTAATTACTTTGGTTTGACTTGTAAACCTTTTTTATATTCTTTCTTTGTCTCTTCAGAGACCCCATGAACAACAAACAAATACAGCAGAACTATCAACAACATACAAATACAGCAGAACTATCAACAACACACAATTACAGCAGAACTATCAACCACACACAAATACAGCAGAACTATCAACAACACACAAATACAGCAGAACTATCAACAACACACGAATACAGCAGAACTATCAACAACACACAAATACAGCAGAACTATCAACAACACACAAATACAGCAGAACTATCAACAACACACACATACAGCAGAACTATCAACAACACACAAATACAGCAGAACTATCAACAACACACAAATACAACAGAACTATCAACAACACACAAATACAGCAGAACTATCAACAACACACGAATACAGCAGAACTATCAACAACACACAAATACAGCAGAACTATGAACAACACACAAATACAGCAGAACTACCAACAACACACAAATACAGCAGAACTATCAACAACACACAAATACAGCAGAACTATCAACAACACACACATCCAGCAGAACTATCAACAACACACAAATACAGCAGAACTATCAACAACACACAAATACAGCAGAACTATCAACAACACAGAAATACAGCAGAACTATCAATAACACACGAATACAGCAGAACTATCAACACCACTCTACTAAACCTCCCTTTACACCTAAACCTGGAGCCTCTCATGCCCTGGACCTGTATATCAAGAACACCATCCATGACATTCAGCAGCTCCGCCCTCGTAGATTGCATTATTCCAATCTCACTTCGGCGGAGTCTGGTGCTCTCTCCCTTCTTCGCCGTAGAGACGACATTGTCATCAAACCGGCTGACAAGGGAGGAGCCATTGTCGTCTGGCAGAAGGACTTGTACCTAAGTGAAGGTAAAAACCAGTTGACCAATGGCACATTTTACAGGTCCAGGACCAGCGATGCGACTGTCTCTAACAATCGCATTGTACACAACACGATTAAACAGCTTATCACTAGTAATGATCTTCCTCCCGAAGCATCTCATCTTAGGATTCATGACAGCTCTTTGGGCAAGCCTGTATTCTACATGCTCCCCAAAATTCACAAGATCGAAAACCCTGGAAGACCTATTGTCTCAGCCTGTTCTTGTCCTACTGAACACATTTCTGACTTCCTCGATAGCATTTTCCAGCCTATCGTTGAGAATCTTCCCTCCTTCATCAAAGACACCAATCACGCTCTTACAACTTTCTCCTCTATCCGACTCCCAGCAGACCGCTCCTACCGTCTTTTCTTGCTGGACGTCTGCTCTCTGTATACCTCTATTCCCCACTCTGATGGTCTCCGAGCTCTTCAGTTTTTTTCTGGACCAACGCACTTGCCCTTCTATATCCACTGTCACTCTTCTCCGTCTTGCTGAACTGGTCCTTCAACTGAATTCCTTTGAATTCAATGGTCAGTTTTTTTGACCAAATTAGTGGTGTTGCCATGGGAACGAAGATGGGTCCCAGCTATGCCTGTCTATTCATGGGCCACTTGGAGCATCAGATATGGCAACAATACTCCGGTCCTTTCCCTGGGTTTTACCGCAGATATATCGATGATGGCATAGGTCTCACAGATATGTCTGAGACTGATTTACACCGCTTCATCGACTTTGTGAACCACTTTCACCCCACCATCAAGTTCACCTCCCTCGTCTCCACAGTATCTGTCAACTTCCTTGACATTACTATTTCTATCACGCCCTCCGGCCTGTAGTGGTGTTGATGGTATTGTATGATGGTGTTATTACTACATGTAACTTGTATGAGGCCAGCTGTGAAGGCTCCTGAGATAAAATGTAGTTGAGAATTATCAGAAGGCCTTTCTTGCTACCACTACGACCTCACACTTAATTTTTTTTTTCTTAATGAATGTGGCTACGTAAAGTGTCTAGGGTAATGATGTGTAATGTGGTGTGTTAGTTATAAATACACCCACAGACATTTAAGAAGACTAATAAGATTAACAAGTGTTAAAATACACTGAACTAACTCACGTGTATAAAGTTTTTGATATAATTATATTACATTTATTGGTTCTGGATCAAGTTTTATGTGACCAGAACTTGCACACTCATCTTTTTGTAGCTCTGGTGCTGAAAACTTGCGGTCCCACCTCTCCGTGCTGGCGGGCAATAATGGTGGTCTCTGTCACAAGAACTGCACAGATACACTCGAGTAAAGTCACCCACCGAATAGACTCTGCTTTGTTGTCGATAGAAAACTCATTGGGTAGCTCAGATATATGAATACATAACACAGAATTTCTAGCAAAACTCAGCTGAGCTGCTGGCTATAGGATGGCGTCCCTAAATTTAACTCACTGTCTTTCATATGGGAAAACACCACACTTTAAAATCTGTGTCTAACACTGAACAATTATTGAAGAATGACCCCAAATGCGCTCTGAGCGCTAATGATATGATTGTCTGTGGCCAATCACTGCCGAGGTTTATTTTTAATTTCAAATTTCTACACTAAAGTCATTTCAGTCATGCTTCAGTCAAGTATGGATGGTTATCTGTTAGTCTGTCCGTCTCTACTTGTGTTTCTAAAAAAATGTGCTTGATTTTTGAAGCAACCTTCTCTCCCCTTAAAATTTTGTCGTAAAAAGTTATATTTAGACACAGCTACCGCTCAAAAACCCTCTCCTCCATAATAAGTAACTTTGAACACCTGTTCCCAAGGTCGTGGGTTGTGTGCAAATTGTGACACTTTTTATTCAAGGCAGTCTGTCGATGATGTAAACTACACTGTCTTTTGTCATTATCTTCAATATTATCTATCCGTTTGTAAAATTAAGATCATATTATTTCATTGCTCAGAATAGGCCATCCGGCCAGCTAATTTTTATATTCCTAACATTAATATTAAGAAAAATTACTTTTTAAATTTTTGTAATATTCCTAACATCTGCGTTTTAGCCGCTGAATTCAAATCAAGGCTTGGTATCGCAAAACGTCCAATTCCGTACCTCGTGTCAATTTTGGGGGACGTGAATTTTTACTTTCCTCCATCCCCCCCCCCCCCCCCCCCCCCCCCCCCCCCCATTGCGTCTCCTTAGTCTTTCCAGTCATATTTTTTTTCTTTTGATCCGCCGTTCCCCTCCTGTCTAGCAAGTCAATTTTATGGAGGGTGATGACCCGCGGTCTAGGCGATCATGTACATCAGCAGCCTACGCATTATGTTTTTATCCTTAAATGTTATCTTTTGAGTATTTTACCGTTGTATCTCTGTCAATTTCACTACACGGCCTTAATACCTCAGTATACTACAAGCCGACAGATGCCCACAGCTACCTCCTGTATACTTCTTCTCATCCTCGGGCCTGTCGTGACTCCCTTCCTTTTTCACAACTTCTCCGCCTCCGCCGTTTATGCCAAGACGACGATGACTTCCACTTACGAGCAAATGAGATGTTGGATTTCTTCCGTAACAGACTTTATCCAGAACATGTTCTCACCTCTGCTCTCCAACGTGTGCTCCCCATCTCTCGTCTGGAGGCCCTCAAACCTCACCATAAATCCACTTCGGATAGAGTCAAATTAATCTTGACCCATCACCCTCACAGTACTACTGTCAAACAGATCCTTTTCCGCCACCTCCCTATCCTCCAAGCTGAGCCTCTGACCCAAAAAGTATTCAGTGAAGCACCTTTGGTGGCATATAGACGTGACAAGAACTTGAAGGATCTTCTTGTTCACAGCCGTCTCCCAAAGGAGAATGCCACTCACTTTGGCACACTACCCTGTGGTCGGACACGATGCAACACGTGCAAGTATGTCATATCAACCCAGAAGGTGTCCTTTCCTAAGGCTACGTACACCATCACTAGTAGCTTCACGTGTGAATCGCGCAATGTCATTTATACGATCATATGTAAACGTTGCTGCAAAACTTATATTGGCCAAACAGGCAAACGACTTGGGGACAGATTCAGCCAGCACTTAAATGACATCGCTCAGCAAAAGTCCACACCAGTTGCTATACACTTCAATGGTCCTGACCACCATGGTCCCATTGACATCCAGGTCACAGCGATCCGATCCTGCTCCTCTGACACTGCCAGCCGAGAACAGCTTGAGAACCGTCTTATCCACCGCATGAGGTGTCTAAAACCAGCCGGTCTCAACACTTTTCACACCTTTGTCTGAGGTCACCCTCTCCTCTCTTGCTCTATTTTACTCTTTCCACTCTTATCCTATTCTTCTATTTGTATGCCATATACATTTTTTTTATTTCATATTTATTTATCTCCCACTCATTCTGTCCCCTTCTATTTCCAGTCCCCACTTTTATCACGTTGGGTAGTTTATTTTCCGGTTTCGTTTTTTAGTTTCTTAGTATGCATTGTGTACATCCGGCGGCGGAAGTCATTTTTCTGTTCAGCCACGCGCTTACAAACAGACAGCGATTTTGATAGAATTTCGGTTCTTGCCTTCAGGGAAGTACCCAGTTTTTATTTTATTTAGTTTTTATGTGTCCTATCTAGCCTTCACTTTCTTTCCTTTCCTGACGAAGGCCTTGTGGCCGTAACGTAGACTATTTTCTTTGTCTTTTGTCCTCGTAAGACGAATCACCTTTTTTCGATTTTTTTTCAAACCCATCTATCAACACCACACAAATACAGCAGAGCTATCAACAACACAAATACAGCAGAACTTTTAACAACACACGAGTTCAGCAGAACTATCAACAACACACGAATACAGCAGAACTATCAACAACACACAAATACAGCAGAACTATCAACAACACACAAATACAGCAAAACTATCAACAACACACAAATACAGCAGAACTATCAACACCACACAAATACAGCAGAACTATCAACAGCACACAAATACAGCAGAACTATCAACAGCACACAAATACAGCAGAACTATCAACAACACACAAATACAGCAGAACTATCAACAACACACAAATACAGCAGAACTATGAACAACACACAAATACAGCAGAACTTTCAACAACACACGAATACAGCAGAACTATCAACAACACACGAGTACAGCAGAACTATCAACAACACACGAATACAGCAGAACTATCAACAACACACGAATACAGCAGAACTATCAACAACACACAAATACAGCAGAACTTTCAACAACACACGAGTACAGCAGAACTATCAACAACACACGAATACAGCAGAACTATCATCAACACACGAGTACAGCAGAACTATCAACAACACACGAATACAGCAGAATTATCAACAACACACGAATACAGCAGAACTGTCAACAACACACAAATACAGCAGAACTATTAACAACACACGAATACAGCAGAACTATTAACAACACACGAATACATCAGAACTATCAACAACACACGAATACAGCAGAACTATCAACAAGACATAGGGCAATTAGTTAGAACAAGGTTACTAAAAAATATCAAGATACAAAGGATTCGATTGTTTAGAGGTTGAATCTATAGCAGGCATGAGCCCCAGCATATAACCTTTCCAATGTGGCATAAAGGACAGCTCAAGAAATAAAATCGGCGGTAATATGATGTATATCTTATAGAACCACAGCTCAACGATTTATCAGACTGCAATGCATGCATTGGGTATGAAACCTAAAGCTGAATTTCCCTACATCGCTTCAAGATGCTAACAATAAATGACGTTAAGAATTGTCAACGTGTAACTTGATATTAATGAAAAATACATAATGAGTACGAAAAACAAACATGTGAAGAATAGGTGGTGCATAAGAAAAGCAAAGTGTTTATTTCCGTAGAAGAGGAGTGTTGAGAGAGTTAATAAGGTACATTACACCCTTAGTAAGAGCATCGTTGAGAGAGTTAATAAGGTACATTACGCCCTTAGTAAGAGCATCGCTGAGAGAGTTAATAAGGTACATTACACCCTTAGTAAGAGCATCGTTGAGAAAGTTAATAAGATCCATTACACTTTTAGTAAGAGCATCGTTGAGAACGAACAAACGAACGAACTTTATTTTCAAAGGGTTAAGAATTGGACACGCAGGCCCGTCTGACATTCTGCCCTTCCTCTCTCTCTCGTCATGTATACTATATCCTTTCATCCTCACATTTACTTTAAGCATAATTAAGGCATTTATCATTATAAACGTAATATTACTTTTGCAATAATCATCATAATTAAAGTACGTTTTTAAAATAAAATTAAAAAAAAAAAATAAATAAATAAATAATAATAATAATGAATTTAAAAATAAAGTAAATAAAAATAAACATTAAAAAAAAACAACAACAACAACAAGACATAAAAATCGAATTCTTCGTACAGTAAATTAGTGATTTGAGACATATTCAGAAGTAAGAGGGGCATTCAGAAAGTAATGCACCACATCGTTTTTCTCAGGAGCTGTTTATTCAAAAAGCTTGAAATTTATACACAATATACATGGATATGTCATGTTAACATCGGTATTATTCAACGTAATCCCCATCAACTTGTTACGACTTTATGCCAGCGCGAAACAAGTGCATGTATTCCTAGCCCGTACCAGATTTTGTCTTGATCATGTAGCCATTTCTTCGCTGCATGAATCACTCCTTCATCATCTTCAAACCTTGTCCCACAGAGTGCATCTTTAAGTGGACCAAATAGATGAAAATCAGAGGGTGCCAAATCGGGACTATAGGGTGGATGGGGTAGTACAGTCCAACCCAATTTGATGATTGCTTCCCGTGTTGGCAGACTTGTGTGAGGGCGCGCATTATCGTGAAGGAGAAGCAGGTCTGCTGGAATCTTGTGCGGCCGAACTCTGCGAAAACGTTGATTGAGTTTTTTTAATGTCTTAATGTAAGCTTGCGAATTGACTGTCTCTCTTCTTGGCATAACGTCCACAAGAATCACACCTTCAATGTCCCAAAAGACAGTGATCATGACCTTTCCAGCTGAAGGAATTGTCTTGAATTTCTTTCTTCTTGGTGACTCCGGATGATGCCACTCCATTGACTGTCTTTTTGTCTCAGGTTCAAAATGATGTGCCCAGGTTTCGTCACCTGTAACGATCTTAGCCAAAAAGTTCTCTCCCTCAGCATTGAAACGCTCCAACAATTCAGAAGAAATTGCTTTCCTTTGCAATCGGTGGTCATTTGTGAGACTTCGAGGAACCCATCTTGCGCAAACCTTAGAAAATCCGAGAGTTTTTATAACTGCATTTGCACTACCAATGCAGACTGACAGCTGTAAGGCCAATTGTTGAGTAGTGATTCGCCTATCAGTAAGAATAATGCCCTCAGCGCATTTCAACATTTCTGCGTTGGTGGCTGTGGCAGGACGTCCACGGCGCGGCCGATCAAGCAGCTCCGTATCTCCACTTCTTGATTCTTTGATTCTCTGAACCCAGCAACTGACTGTACTCCTGTCGACTGCAAAACTTCCATACACATCACATAAACGCTTGTGAAAATTCACAACAGTTTCCTTCTCTGCAACGAGAAATTCTATCACAATTCGCTGTTTTTTAAGCAAGTTGCTAACACGCTCCATTTCAACGGTTTAGGGCAGCCGTATTATTTGGCCGGTTGCGGTGCAATTTAGTGTACACAATTGGCACATGCCATATTTGAAGTGTGCAAAATTTCATGTTTCTATCTTTATTATTAGCTGAGAAAAACGATGTGGTGCATTACTTTCTGAACGCCCCTCGTATGTTATAAGAACTCGTGAAATTTTCAAACGGTGTGCAACTGAATGACTCAGGGACTTTTTTTAGGTTCATCAAGATGAGGTGGGGAAACAGTTACTTTCCTCGTTGTCTTTGCGTCTCGAACGAACGAACTTTATTTTCAAAGGGTTAAGAATTGAGAGAGTTAACTCTTTCAGTCCCAAGCAAAAAAGTGGGTTTGGCCCAAACAAAAATGGCCATACCAGTATGTTTTTATGTTTTTGTTTGGAAATAATTTTTTTTAATGTTCATATTCATAAATAACAAAAGTCCATAATGGATGGCTATACTTTAAGAAAATAGCGTTTTTGAGTTGTCAAAATTAGAAAACAGCCCTAGAAAGGATCAAGAGATACGAAAGCCAGTATACTGTTGAATGGGCCAAATGGGTCTAGCGGGAAGTACAGTACACTGGCTCTTGGGGGTTAAAGAGTTAATAAGGTACATTACACCCTTAGTAAGAGCATCGTTGAGAGAGAGAATAAACAAGTTAAGAGTATTTGTAGGAGCTAAGTAGCAATGTCATCACGACATACAGAATTATTCAATGATTGCAAACTTTGCATCGGAGAAAGTGGTGTGCTCTCTTGTGTGACGTAGAGTGTGTCATCAGCATTTCTTTCTGTGACCTGTTTATGTGTCTTGTGGTTGTGAACTCATTATCATCTAATCACGAGACTGCTTTACCCACGGCAGGATGGGCCTATGACTTCCATCTCCAAATCTGCGTGTGCAGTGCTAACTTCAGCCAGCTGTACATTACATCTTTAGTGCGAAGAATGTTGAGAGAATCAATGAAATGATCTACGCCCTTAGTAAGAGAAGTGTTCAGTTAATTAATAAGGTTCCCATAGGTACTCAGTCTACCTCCGCAAATGTCGAGGGAATACAATGAAAATTGTCCCTGTTGCACGCTGGTTGTGACAGATACGCCGGATGCATCCTCTCATGCGTCCATCCCTGTTAGTCTTACGTTTGATGTCAAATTCCAGCACTCTTAGCCTTGATGATTCATCGATTGCTTCGATGACTGCTTTCCATCCAAGGAATGTACATACTGAGACACAACTATGAACGAAAACCCACGCACTGACAAGACTGTTACCGAATAGTCACAGATATTACTATACATGAATAGACATATTGTTACAAAGTTATAAATGAATAGACGTTTGGTGACAAAGTTATAAATGAATAGACATTTTGTAACAAGGTATAAATGAATGGACATTTTGTGACAAAGTTATTAATGAATGGACATTTTGTGACAAAGCTATGAATGAATAGACATTTTGTGACAAAGCTATAAATTTACAGACATTTTGTGACAAAGCCGAATAAATAGACATTTTGTAACAAAGCTATAACTTAATAGATACTTTGTGACAAAACTATGACTAAAGAGACATTTTATGACAAAAGCTATGAATGACAAGGCATTTTCTGACAAAGCCATAAATGAACAGACATTTTTTTAAAAAGCTGTAAATTAATAGACATTTTATGACATAGCTATAAGTGAATAGACATTTTTTGACAAAACTATGACTAAATAAACAGTTTGTGACATAGATATAAATGAATGTACATGTTGTGACAAAGCAATGAATAAATAGATATTTTGTTACACAGTTATGAATAAATAGATATTTTGTTACAAAGCTATAAATTAATAGACATTTTGTGACAAAGATATGAATAAATAGATATTTTGTTACAAAGCTATAAATGAATAGACATTATGAGACAAAGTTATAAATGATTACACATTTTGTGACAAAGCAATAAATGATTAGACACGTTCAAACATAGGCATTAACGTGTATATACACTCAGACAATTCTGATGAGTAAATCCACATACCCACAGTTACTGACAAATAGACACAATCAGACAGCAATAAAATTATCGGACAGTAACAGTACAATCATCAACAGATTACTAAAACAATGAAAAAAACAGACATAAACAAATCTCACCTTTCACAGTTTAATTCACTAGCCAAAGTGTAACAAAAGTAAAGAGTTTAAAGTTTTGTAAAGGCTGAATAATTGTGCTCTGTTGAAAACATGGTTTTCATTTATATACTTTGAGAGGTCCTTGAGGATGACCACTTAAACATATTAATCTCTAACGACAAACTGACGAATACGTTGTTATTTTAAAATGTTCAACGTTCGTATAGTTCATGATCTGAACAATAAAATAATATCTAGAAACTGGAAAAAAAGAAAACTTTTTTGTTGTATTTGCGACCTATGTAAAAATCGAAATGTAAAAAAGTACGGTACGTTAGAGACAAAAATTTTAATTTTCGCTCTCCTCGTTACATATACATATTATATTACATATAACTCAAGACCGAAAGGGGAGAGGTGGATGACATATGACATACTGGAGTTATGAGTCAAGTGGGTGTTTCCCCACGAGATAACCATGAACTGTCTCACAGCGTTACTTGCGCTCTTGCTTTCCAACAGAACAATACACGTCTTGAGTGCGGTCAATTTGACATGGCTACATTCACAATGTGAGTTGCAGGCGTAATCTATGGCTGAATTTGTAGCTCGGTACACAGAAATAACAAATGGGGGAATAATTAAGGGGTAGGCAACTTCTTGCAGAAAATGGCTCGGTTGGGGTCCCTGATGTTTGATAGTCTTTAGCACGCGTCACTGGAAGACGCATATGCACCACGTGATCGATAACATTGGTGCTTTACATCAAGAGAGATTGTTTGTTGCCTTCTCAAACTCTAGCTTTCAATTAAATGGGCATAATTAAGAGTTTTTCAAACTGCCAATGCCAGACTACGCAGTTGAGGAGCCCTACACGAGTTCATTTACTCAACGTGAGGCAGTACAATGTAATGAGCCCTATGGCACTCCATCTAAATTGTTTAGGGGATGAACTTTGTCCACGAGATTAAATTCAATGACCTACTATTTGTCTGGCACAGCGGTATGCCCAGCTCCAAACGTACGAGTAATTACACGCACTACTGTCGGCTTGGGAACCAGAGAAAGAGGACACCTTGGTGGACAGAGGAAGTCAAAGAGAAAATAAGAGAGAAGAAAATGGCATGGAAACAATACTTAGGAGCTAAAAACACAACAGGACAAATGGAAAAATATAGAGAATATGTGACACTCAGAACAGAAGCAAAGAACAAAGTGCTAGCAGCAAAACAGAAGTCCTGGGAAGAATTTGGAGAAAAGCCAGAAAAAGATGCACAAGAAAACCAGAAATTGTTCTATAAGACCCTAAAGAACATGAGGAAAGAAAAACAATGCCCTCTCAAATTTATAAAGGACAAGCAAGGCAAATTGCTTACTGCCCCGAAGGAAGTAATGGAAAGATGGAAAGAATATTTCTCAGAACTCCTGGATGGTGAGCAGGGTGAAGCATCAGAAATGATAACCACTAGCACAGAAGAGAAAACCAAAAAGATGACAAAAGATGGAAGAACAATGCCCTCTCAAATTTATAAAGGACAAGCAAGGCAAATTGCTTACTGCCCCGAAGGAAGTAATGGGAAGATGGAAAGAATATTTCTCAGAACTCCTGGATGGTGAGCAGGGTGAAGCTTCAGAAATGATAAACACTAGCACAGAAGAGAAAACCAATGATGGTGAAGATGACATAAAGATGGAAGAACTGAGGGCAGCACTAGAGAAAATCAAGATGGGCAAAGCAGCAGGGCATGATGGTATAACACCAGAAATGGTTAAGTACATGGGAGCATCAGGCGACCTATTACTCCTAAAGGTCCTACAGGCAGCATGGTGCAACAAGACCATACCAAAGGATTGGGAGATTGCCATCATAACACCAATTTTCAAAAAGGGTGACAATCGACAATGTGGAACCATAGAGGCATATCCCTTCTCAGTGTCCCTGGTAAAATCTACTCTAGAATCCTAGAGCAGAGACTCCGACGCCTAGCTGAGCCACAATTGGATGAGGTCCAGTGCGGATTCCGAGCAAACCGAAGTACTCAAGACCTAATCTTCACACTCAGACAGCTGAGTGAAAAGGCCCTTGAGTATAAGAGTGAGATCCATCTTGTTTCATAGATCTGGAAAAGGCGTTTGACAGGGTCCCCTGGAGCAAACTTTGGGACTGTTTGGCAAGGAAGAATATTCCAGCACCTCTGATTCATGCTATACAGAGCTTCTACAAGTCTTGCAGAAATTATGTGAGGACAGCAAACCATAAGTCAGAAGAGTTCAGGACCACCACTGGTGTAAGACAAGGTGATATCCTATCACCTTACCTCTTCATACTCCTTATGGACGATGTCATCAAGGCATGTAAGGTGAGAACAAGAAAGTATTCAGTTGGATACTGGAAGATGAGACAGGTCTATATTTCGGAGCTGGCATTTGCTGATGATGTTGCCCTGATTGCTAAATCAGAGGCACATCTCCAATCCAACCTGCAAGTCTGGAAGGAAGAGCTGGAGAAGAGAGGGATGGTCATAAGCAGCTCTGGGGAGCCGCGCTAGCGTAGTGGTTACAACACCGCTCTGGCGACCGGGTGATACAGGATCAAACCCGGGCGACGGCATTTGAGGATTTTTCGTCGACCGAGAATTGGACTGGATTAACTCGAGACCTGGCGAGAACATTTGAAGGAGTGTCGTCGACCAGGGATTGGCGGCTCCTGAGCCGACCCAGCTCTAATGGGTACCTCCGAAATCGGCGAGTTTCTGCCTGAATGGCGAGGGACACCTGTCTCTGTACAAGAAAATGGATACTCACGTAAAATCAATGTCAGGTTAGACATTAACAATAACCTGAGATTTCGTCTTGAGTATTAGCGGGCGTACCAAAAAAAAAAAAAAAAAAAAAAAAAAAAAAAAAAAAAAAAAAAAAGCAGCTCTAAAACAAAATCCATGGTGATATCACGAGAAGAAAGAAAACATCAGATTAAGTTGGGAGAACAGGTCCTGGAGCAGGTCGACCACTTTAAATATCTTGGAGCTATTATAGACCGAAAGGGAGGCATCAAAGAAGAGTTGGCCACTCGAAAAGCAGCGGCTGGGAGACTTTTTCAGGCCATAAATCGTGGATTCCTCAGCAAGAAAGAGGTTGGTAGAAAACGAAGATGGCTGTATACCGCTCCACCTATGTCCCAGTCTTGACATATGGATGCGAGTCGTGGGCAATGACTACAACCCACAAAAGCCAGATCCAAAACTCAGAAATGAGGTATCTGAGGAAAGTGGTTGAAGTAACAAGAAGAGACATGGTCCGCAACCAGACGATCCGTCAAGGCTAAAATCCCATCCGCTGCAGACCCAAATAGAACAGTCCCAACTAAGATGGTTTGGCCATGTCTGCAGAATGGGAGAAGATCGGCTACCACGACAAGCATGGGAAACAAAGAGCCAGGGATCCAGACCTCCAGGACGACCCAGAGTCCGCTGGGAGGACAACATTAGACAATCTTTGAAGGACCGAGGACTAGAATGGAACCAGGCCAGGAAGAAGACAGCTGATAGAATGGTCTGGCGCGCTCTCTTCCAAACCTCTACACCTCACGGTAGAAGGGGAACGACTAAGTAAGTAAGTACTACTTTCAGCTCTCGACAAAATCATTGTAAGCAGGTGTTAACTCGGAGAATGAAAACACTGTTGAAGAATCCCGCTATTCTTCAGTATCTGTATTGGGAATGATGATGTTGCCTGATTGCTAAATCAGAGGCACATCTCCAATCCAACCTGCAAGTCTGGAAGGAAGAGCTGAGAAGAAGGAGAGGAATGGTTCCATAAGCAGGCTCTTAAAACAAACATCCATGTGTGATAGTTTTAGTTGAACATCCACGAGAAGAAAAGAAAAACACTCATACTCCAGATTAAAAGGTACGCGGGAGATGACACCAATCCTAGAACCGAGTGTGTCCTGGATCAGGTAGAGACCTTTACTTTAAATATCTCGGAGCTATTATAGACCGAAAGGGAGGCATCAAAGAAGAGTTGGCCACTCGAAAAGCAGCGGCTGGGAGACTTTTTTCAGGCCATAAATCGTGGATTCCTCAGCAAGAAAGAGGTTGGTAAGAAAACGAAGATGGCTGTATACCGCTCCACCTATGTCCCAGTCTTGACATATGGATGCGAGTCGTGGGCAATGACTACAACCCACAAAAGCTAGATCTCAAACCTCAGAAATGAGGTATCTGAGGAAAGTGGTTGAAGTAACAAGAAGAGACATGGTCCGCAACCAGACGATCCGTCAAGGCCTAAAATCCCATCCGCTGCAGACCCAAAAAGAACAGTCCCAACTAAGATGGTTTGGCCATGTCTGCAGAATGGGAGAAGATCGGCTACCACGACAAGCATGGGAAACAAAGAGCCAAGGATCCAGACCTCCAGGACGACCCAGAGTCCGCTGGGAGGACAACATTAGACAATCTTTGAAGGGACGAGGACTAGAATGGAACCAGGCCAGGAGGAAGACAGCCGATAGGATAGTCTGGCGCTCTCTCTTCCAAACCTCTACATCAGTATCAGTATTGAGGAATGATGATGTTGCCCTGATTGTAAATCAGAAGGACATCTCCAATTCCAACTGCAAGTCTGGAAGGAAGAGATGGAGAAAGAGAGGGATGGTCCATAAGCAGGCTCTAAAACTAAATATCATGGTGATTCACGAGAAGAAAAGAAAACATTCAGATTAAGTTGGCAGAACAGGTCCTGGAGGCAGCGGTCGACACTTTAATTATTCGGAGTATTATGACCCGAAAGGGAGGCATCAAAGAAGAGTTGGGCACTCGAAAAAGCAGCGGTCTGGGAGACTTTTTCAGGCCCATAAATCGTGGATTCTCAGGCAAAGATAGTAGGTTGGTAAGAAAACGAAGATGGCTGTATACCGCTCCACCTATGTCCCAGTCTTGACATATGGATGCGAGTCATGGGCAATGACTACAACCCATAAAAGCCAGATCCAAAACTCAGAAATGAGGTATCTGAGGAAAGTGGTTGAAGTAACAAGAAGAGACATGGTCCGCAACCAGACGATACGTCAAGGCCTAAATCCCATCCGCTGCAGACCCAAATAGAACAGTCCCAACTAAGATGGTTTGGCCATGTCTGCAGAATGGGAGAAGATCGGCTACCACGACAAGCATGGGAAACAAAGAGCCAGGGATCCAGACCTCAGGGTCGACCAGAGTCCGCTTGAGGTGGGAGTCAAACATTTAGACAATCTTTGATGGGACCGAGGACTTAGAATGGAACCAGTGCCAAGGAAGAAGACAGCTGAATAGCATGGTCTGAGCTCTCGCTTCCAAACCTCTACACCTCACGGTCGAAGGGGAACGACTATGTAAGTAAGTACTCCTGTCGGCTTCGACAAAATCATTGTAAGCAGTTGTTCACTCAGAGAATGAAACACTGGTTGAAGAATCCCGCTATTATCAGTATCAGTTATTTTGAGGAATGATGATGTTGCCCTGATTGCTAAATCAGAGGCACATCTCCAATCCAACCTGCAAGTCGGAAGGAAAGAGCTGGAGAAGAGATGGGTATGGTCGATAAGGCATGTCTAGAAACAAAATCCATGGTGATATCACGCGACGAGGGAAAACATCGATCAGATTAGGTTTGGTGATGAGAGCAGGCTTCCTGGAGCATGGTCGACCACCTTTAAATATCTCGGAGCTATTATTAGACCGAAAGGGAGGTGGGAAGAGTTGCCACTCGGAGGCAGCGGTGGGCGCTTTTTCGGGCGTAAATCGTGGATTCTCAGCGGGAGAGGGTTGGTGGGGGGAAAACGAGGATGGCTGTGTGC
>JAMPIV010009707.1:0-16984 GCA_024509875.1 Oreohelix idahoensis
ATTTTTTTTTTTTTTTTGGTTATACTAAACTAGTTCGCAAAGCTAACAAAAAACACGTCCGCCTAATAAAATTAAGAAATAAAACCGGCCACATTCCAGAGCGAAACACAGTTTTATTCTACATAACATACTAAAAAAAAAATATCATCACATAGCCAGAGCAAACACAAATATTCTGCAGAAAAAATAAAGATAGAATAACTATCACACATTACAGGAGCAAAAATTATATATGTTACAGATAAAATAAAGAAACTGTAGAAAATCACCACACATGACAGAAGCCAAAAATAATGTTCTATAGAACACAATACGTATAAATATTCACCACAATCGGAGCAAACACAAATTTCTACAGAAACCAAATAAAGATAGAATAGCAGAAACTAAAAACAAATGTTTTACAAAACAAAATAAATAGACAGAAAATCACCACACTGCAGGAGCAAAAAGGAAGTTCTACAGAACACAAAAATATCGAATAATCACCACATAGCATGAGCAAAAAGAATGGTCTACAAAACAAAATATAATAAAATAATCACCACATGCCCCATCATGTACAGCAGTACCCTGCATGTGAAAGAAAAACAGGATGGTCGTAAAAGTCAATAAAGGTATTTTTTATGTTTCCATCACTGATACAAAAAGGTTACCTTCTCATGTGTGGGATACAATTACTGTGTGAGAAAGAAAGAAATGGAAAAGATATGCGTGTACTCAAAGAATATGTTAGTAATACTTTCGCATACAAGCGTGTTACTATTTTACTAAGCTCCTCATACAATTTGTTTTTAGTAAATTTCACCATATAATGTGTTTACTTCTAGATTCTCATAACAATTTATGTAAGATATTTCACCATATAAAACTGCTTACTACTTTATTCCTCTTGTGATAGAATGTCCGATTATCTTTTCCTACATTCATTATCGCCGACATTATTGCTCCAGGTCTCATTTTCTATACTAATTATTGTTTACACACACCTTCTCTCAATTCTTGTCATTCAGAACGCAGCGACCCTTTGCCCCCCTTTTTTTGCTGATTAGGGTAAACAATCACTTTTGTTTCGAACCATATCGACACTGAATCTGTGGATGAATGTTGTAATATATTTCTACCAGACAGTGCACGGCGCGCCCGATTGAAAAGTAAAACAACCTTGAGAGGACCACAGTCCGATAGTTCTTCCTGACCATTTGTTGATTGTTGGCTAGACCGGTAAATGCCATAATCTCTTCCGGACAGGATTTGTCGGACGATAATTATCACTTGAAAGAGATTACCAGTGAATATATTATGAAGTCGTGAGTTAATCAATGATCGATAATAACCAAGCTGAACATACCATATAATGGAGAACTGACTTGTAAAAGCCACACATTTTGTTTTGCGGATTCACGTAGGAAATTCCGTGAGAGGAAGGGGAATATAACCCACCCAAAAATACGCAAAATGCATGCTACTCAGGCTTTGGCCTTTAGATGTAAATAATACAACATTTCTGATTGGAGCCTTGTCAAATAGACAATCTGGATGCATGCCGATGTTGCCATATAATTTAGCGCCTTTTGAGTTTACGCACTGGGAAATTCAACTCGTCAAGAAGACAGCCAGACACTCCAGAAGGGAATAGATCAGGATTCAACTTTAAAGACTGGACAACGTGTTTGACCCATCTTGTGGATTTTACCACAACGATAACAACATTATTAATACGGAAAGCCCGGATTCCTAGGAATCTGAACACAAAGTCATAGTGGGATCCTAATATAAAGTAATACCCGGAACCACGTGTAAGAAGCATCTTAATTAATTTTCCTTAACTATTTCCCGGAGCCAAAGTCTGTTCCCAAAGATAGTTTGGGGTGAGTTGTACATTTTTTAATTCCAAATTTTGCATTTATTAACATTTGAAAATTGCTAAGGTGGGGATGTCCAAGTCATTACGAGGCGGCAACCTCAGCATATATAAGGATGGTCTTCATGAACCACCCCTGCAAGAGCTTGTGACTGCTTACGCGGGTTTTCTCATAGAGAACCAAAAGAGAGGTAGTCCCAAGTTCCATGTGGAGCAGGAGTGGAGATAAATGTCCACGTAGACAGATAATCTATTTTACCATCTGTCATAAATTGAATACGCCTTTTGATGTTCTGTTTCCCCTGGACATTTGTAATTTCTTTTTCTTTCATTTTTCTACCTTCATGCCCAAACTTTCTCAACCTCATCAAACCCTCCCCGAGGTTTTGTTTACGTTGGCCTTAGTACTAAATTCCTTTCAAACGGCCAGCGTAGAGTAACGTAATTTATCTAAAACGCACCTGTGTCCGAAAACAGGGGAATTTTCTGTCCCGCGCTAAGCCTTATGATCACTAGCGAAAGGGTCCCCTGTTGTTTTGGCTTTCACGAGAATCCTGTTTTCGGAATCCATAAGATAATGCATCCTGGAAAACAGGGGGTGACATACAGGAACCTCGTCGGTCAAGTCCTTTGGGTTCTTACTCTAGATTACGTCTTTCGCCGAACTTCTGTAGGAATTTGCTGGCCAGGTGTCCGTGGGGAGCGTCCCGTGTGATCTATAAGAGTAGACTGGTTTTATGAGACAAAGACATTCGTATTTTTTCCTGGGCCGAATATGACCATCATGAGATAAGGAAAACTTTAACACAGTACTAGAATGTGTTTTGCCTATGTTCTAGTCATTTTTCGGGGTGAGTTGACATATCCTTTATAATTATAATATATTATATTCATGTTAGCTTTTATATATATATCTGTTAGGAAAGTGAATTTATTTCTGAGGACTTCTCCTAGTAATTTATTCAGTGATAAGGTAGCGCTGTCTACGGCCTATTAATTGGTGCTTAAACTGTTACGGTTTATCATGGGTTAAATGTTAAACTTACAATAACAGATATTAGGCGTAGAATCAGTCCACGAATGCTTACCATTGGGTTAAGAGTCAGCAAAATTAACTGTCATTTCTGTAAGATAATGTCAGGTGTGGATTGTTCACTTTAAAACTGAATAGTGAGATGCAGGTAATAACTCTGGATTATAGGAGATAGTCACTGATTCCTTTTTGATAGATATTTCTAGTGGCAAGGGAGGATAATTTTATGCTTACTTGTGTAGCTAGGCACTAGTCTATAACTTTCACTGAAAGCAGTCACCAGGCATAGTTATAATTATATCTTATGATCTAGCCACAACTGTATTATTATAGCAAGAACATTGCATTTTCTTTGTACTCATTTTGTGGAATGCTAATATATTTTAAAAAAGGGGGCATACGATTTATTTGTGTAATATCAAATGCTGTAATCTGTTTATGTAAATTCATTTAATGTTGTAAGATGAATAAGCATATTCATTTAACTGTAACTACAGATTAGGTTTCCTGTATGTTGAGATTGGGAGAAGAGGAGTAGATTTTTAATGTCAGAACATTTACTGACAGGTACCTGGGGGTGCAAATGATATTAAGCCTATGCGGGCGCGTGTTGATAATTGATATTTTTAAGGAACAGGAGACATGGTTAAAGACAGCCCTAAACTATCATAGCAATAACTACAATAAATTTAATCCCATAGTGGAACGAAACTTTCTGTATAAAGTTAGTGTGATTTATTATTTGCTTGAAGTTAAAAGGTGTCTCTTTTGGGTCTCAGTTTCAGGGAGACCGAATCGCTAGAGCAGACTCCAGTCAGGCGAAGAACGTCATATACTCTTCGATCTAGAGGGTTTCTGTATACATCTAGCAACGAATCGTCAATCCCGTTCCTGAATCAAAACCCCTTTGTGTCAACGCCAAGTTAAGCTCACGCAGTGCAATGGAGCCACCGCTAAATCTGGAATCACCAAATGCAGTAGTAGTTCTCTACTCGCCTATTGGATTACCAGCCAGAGCATTGCGGCTTCCAGAATATCAAAACCACCCAGCATGCCTATAGCAGAATTCCATATCACCCGTCTTTTTTGTGCCTAAACGGGGCACTCAGCAAACCACAGCCAAACCAGTTTAAACAGGATTTACAGCCAAGCAGAGCCTAGCGCCGGATAAGCGCGCCTGGGACTCTTTGTCCTCAAGTGACTTCTTCTGGTGTATTTTCTGGATACTTAAAACCTCGCACGTATGAGCAGCCATCTATGGACAGAGTTCCAGGACCCCCACTTCACGCGCTATAAGGGGAGTCACCACGTTTATACAAATGAAAGGTTTTTAGGGGCTAGTTCCCATCACGATGGAAGGATTGGCCTTCAAAAAAACCTTTCTTGAGTTTTTAGCGCCTTTGGTCCCACGTAGCGGTAAAACAGGCTTTCGCTTTTTTATTCAGTTAGGAATTAACAGAGCGTGTTCACCCATTGGAGGATAATTACGAAAAGGCTGGATCAATTTTTTTGGACTGGCCTGTGTCTGCGGATTTTTTACAGGTAAGCTATCGTTTCATGTTAAATTCCATGTCGGACCAAAAGGGAGTTGTAAAGCGGACTTAAGGCTAATTTTATCCCGAAGCGGGTAGGGGACTGACACTCAGCTCTTCTTTATTTCATTCTCTGTGTTTCTACAGGTTTACTATGGAATGTTTGTGTGTTTGTGATTTTAGTTGGTTTTTTGGGTGCCCATTTTTTAAATTTTGGTTATTGATATAAGATTAGTTATGAGATGCAGGTTTTTTGTTTTATGGTTGTTGGAAGGATTGGATAATACGCCTGTTAATTCCATGCATCTTGTGTTGTGGTTTAATTAGGTTCCTCATAATTAGGAATGAAAAGATACTATTTTGTTATTTTAACATTTTTAGAAAATTTTGTTAAAGATCTTGTAGGTATTTTCAACCAGAATTTTTGTTGGCTCATGATTATTCCAATGCCACTGCGTTAGTTTAAATGCATATAAAACAGTAAAAAACAAGGGGGGTTTTTATATGGAAATCGTGAATTTGCGTAAATAAAGGCACGCAAATTTATTAATGCCTAGAAATAGCAAAAAGAATTAATATGCAAACATCCCAACAACATCGAGGATTACAATCAAACATCATAATAACAAAATACACATCCAAGAACCATTCTAGGCGGATTCTTTTGGTAACCTGTAGAACACAGAGAGATGAATAACTGAGTGTCAGTCCGTCCGCTTTTGGGACCATATGAAATAGCTCCAGTAAGTGGTGTTTTCGTACATATCCTCCATGGGTTGATTTTAATAAATGAATAAAATTTTGGTATGCGCTTCATTTTTGTTTCCTCCCTAATTGCGCGAGGTTGTTCTGGGACTTATTTATTGCTGTTGATCGAATTAAAAAAACTTTTTCCAGCCTGTCCCGCTATTTCGTGGGACCAAATGTGCTAGCTCCAGAAAGTGTATTACTTGTAGATCCTTCGTGAGGGACTAGCCTACAAAACTTTCTTTGTTGGTGCTAAACGTTGGTGACTCCCCTTATAGCGTGAGTGGGGCTGGAACTCTGTCCATAGATGGCTGCTCATACGTGCGAGGTTTTAAGTATCCAGAAAATACACCAGAAGAAGTCACTTGAGGACAAAAAGTCCCAGGTGCGCTTATCCGGCGCAAGGCTCCGCTTGGCTGTAAATCCTGTTTAAACTGGTTTGGCTGTGATTTGCTGAGTGCCCCGTTTAGGCACAAAAAAGGCGGGTTATATGGAATTCTGCTATAGGCATGCTGGGCGGTTTTGATATTCTGGAAGCCGCGATGCTCTGGCTGGTAATCCAATAGGCGAGTAGAGAGCTACTACTGCATTTGGCGATTCCAGATTTTGCGTTGGCTCCGTTGCACTGCGTGAGCTTAACTTGGCGTTGACACAAAGGGGTTTTGATTCAGGAACGGGGTTGACGATTCGTTACGCTAGCGGTATTCAGAAACCCTCTAGATCGAAGAGTATATGACTTTCTTCGCCTGACTGGAGTCTGCTCTAGCGATTCGGTCTCCCTGAAACTGACACCCAAAAAGAGACACCCTTTTACTTCAAGCAAATAATAAATCACACTAACTTTATACAGAAAGTTTCGCTCCACTATGGGATTAAATTTATTGTAGTTATTGCTATGATAGTTTAGGGCTGTCTTTAACCATGTCTCCTGTTCCTTAAAAATATCAATTATCAACACGCGCCCGCATAGGCTTAATATCTTTTGCACCCCCAGGTACCTGTCAGTAAATGTTCTGACATCAAAAATCTACTCCTCTTCTCCCAATCTCAACATACAGGAAACCTAACCTGTAGTTACAGTTAAATGAATATGCTTATTCATCTTACAACATTAAATGAATTTACATAAACAGATTACAGCATTTGACATTACACAAATAAATCGTATGTCCCCTTTGGAAAATATATTAGCATTCCACAAAATGAGTACAAAGAAAATGCAATGTTCTTGCTATAATAATACAGTTGTGGCTAGATCATAAGATATAATTATATCTATGCCTGGTGAATGCTTTCAGTGAAAGTTATAGACTAGTGCCTAGCCACACAAGTAAGCATAAAATGATCCTCCATTGCCACTAGAAATATCTATCAAAAAGGAATAAGCGACTATCTCCTATAATCCAGAGTTATTACCTGCATCTCACTATTCAGTTTTTTAGTGAACAATCCACACCTGACATTATCTTACAGAAATGACAGTTAATTTAGCCTATTCTTACCCATGATAAGCTTCTGTGGACTGATTCTACGCCAAATATCTGTTATTGTAAGTTTAACATTTAACCCATGATAAACCGTAACAGTTTAAGCACCCTTACTAGGCCGTAGACCGCGCTACCTTATCACTGAACTAAATTACTAGGAGAAATCCTCAAAAATGAATTCACTTTCCTAACAGATATATATATATATATAAAGCTAACATGAATATAATATAATAATTATAAGATATGTCAACTCACCTGAAAATGACTAGAACATAGGCAAACACATTCTAGTACTGTGTTAAAGTTTGCCTTATCTCATGATGGTCATCTACGGGCCAGGAATATTTACGAATGTCTTTGTCTATTAAAACCAGTCTACTCTTATAGATCACAAAGGACGCTCCCCCCGGACACCTGGCCTGCATATTTCTACAGAAGTTCGGCGAAAGACGTAATCTAGAGTAAGACAACAGAAATCGTGCGAAAGTTCCCCAGGTAGAGAAATGCATAACATTATGCTCTATCTTGTCTAAGGGGCAAAAACCCAAAGACTGACCGCGGGTTTGTCTCCCCCTGTTTCCAGGATGCATAATATTATTTTAGCGCGCGCCCAGAGGAAATTTCCCCCTGTTCGGAACCCCAGGCTGCGTTTTAGATCAACATTTCCGTTACCTCTACGCTGGCCGTTAGAAGGAATATAGGTTTACTAAGGCCAAAACGTAACACAACACCTGGGGGAGGGTTTGAGAGGGTGAGAAACGTATGCCAACGAAGGTATAAAATGAAAGAAACAGAAAAACTTACAAAAATGTCCAGGGAAAACAGAACTTCAAAAGGAGTACTCAACATATGGACAAGATTGGTCAAATCGATTATCTGGTCTACGTGACATTATCTCTCCACGTCCCTGCTCCATATGGAACTTGGGGACTACCTCTACTTTTGGTTCTCTATGAGCAACCCGCGTAAAGCATCAACAAGCTCTTGCAGGGTGGTTTCATGAAAACCATCATTCTATATGCTGAGGTTGCCGCCTGGGGGGTAATGGACTTGGACATCCACTAGCAATTTTCACATGTTTTTAATAACATGCACAATTTTGGAATTTATAAAATGTACAACTCACCCCCAAACAATCCTTTGGGACAGACATCTGGCTCAGGGAAATAGTTAAGGCACCCCCTTCCATTAAGATGCTTCTTACACGTGGTCCGGGGTATTAATTTATATTAGGATTTCCCACTATGATTTAGTGGTTCCGATTCCGAGGAATCCGCTTTCCGTATTAATAAAATGTATGTTTATCGATAGTGTCATATCCACAAGATGGTCAAACCAACTTTTGTCCAGTCCTTTAAAGTTGAATCCTGATCCTATCCTTCTGTTTTTTTGTTCTGGCTTGTCTTTCTTGACGAGTTGGAATGATCCCAGTGCGTCGTAAACTCAAAACGGCGCTAAATTATATGGCAACATGCGGCATGCAACCAGATTGCTACTATTTGCAAGGTCCATAGAAATGTTGTATTTTGACATCTAAATGCCACGCCGAGTAGCATGAATTTGGTATATTTTGGTGGGTTATATTTCCCTTTTACTTTACGGAAAATTTCTAGTGAATCCGCAAAGCACAAAATGTGTTGCTTACAAGTAGTTCTCTATATGGTATGTCAGTTCGTCTATTCTCGATAATGTTTAACTCACGACTATCGAGGAATCAAGTAAGCACGTTATATGGTGAAATATACTTACATAAATTGTATGAAGAATCTAGTAAAACACATTATATGGTGAAATATACTTAACACAAATTGTATGAGGAGCGTAGTAAACACGCTGTATGGCGAAATATACTACACATACTTCTTTGAGTACACAGCATATCTTTTCCATTTCTTTCTCTTCCTCACACATTAATTGTATTCCTCACACATGAGAAGGTAACCTTTTTGTATCAGTGAGAAACATAAAAATACCTTTACTTGACTTTTACGACCATACCTGTTTTTCTTTCACATGCAGGGATACTGCTGTACATGATGGGGCCATGTGGTGATTATTTTATCTATATTTTGTTTTGTAGACCATTCCTTTTGCTCCTGCTATGTGGTGATTATTCGATATTTATTGTGTTCTGTAGAACCTTCCTTTTTGCTCCTGCAGTGTGGTGACTTTTCTGTATATTTATTTTGTTTTGTAAAACATTTGTTTTTTAGTCCTGCTATTCTATCTTTATTTTGTTCTGTAGAACATTTGTGTTTGCTCCCGCATTGTGGTGATTATTCTATACGTATTGTGTTCTATAGAACATTTATTTTTGCTTCTGTCATGTGGTGATTATTCTACAGTATCTTTATTTTATCCTGTAAAATATATAATTTTGCTCCTGTAATGTGATAGTTATTCTATCTTTATTTTATTCTGCAGAATATTTGTGTTTGCTCCTGCTATGTGATGATATTTTTTTTTTTAGTATGTTATGTAGAATAACTGTGTTTCGCTCCTGGAATGTGAAGTTTTTATTTCTTAATTTTATTAGGAGACGTGTTTTTGTTTGCTTGCGAACTAGTTAGTATTCTATTTTTATTTTTGTTTTTAACCGCATTGCATATTTTCCCGCCATATAATGATACCGTAGTTCAACAAATGGTTTTTATTTCTGTATAACATTTTTATTTTTATTTTTTTTTTTTTTGTGTGTTACAGTTGCGCGCTTATAACAGATTGGTCACATGTATAGTTAAATCTCCTCGCTTCACTAAATATTTGCTGGGGGAAAATTTCAGTATCGGACACAATATGCCCAAATACTGTTTTTAGGTAGAGAAGAGGAATTAGTCACAATGTGTTATTATGACTTGAATCAGGGTGACAGCATTAGATAAGCTGTGGATTCAGTTACAAACATCTTTAATTACAGTATCTTTAATTACAGTCAGTTATCAGCTCCCTTTAATATGTTACATGAGGGGTGAGTTTAGTTATCAATGACGACCATCCTCAGTTATATGCCTTTAATCTGTTATATAACTACAGTAATGGTGAGTTTAGTTATAATGAAGACCGAGCTTAGTTATCTGACTTTAATCTATGTTGTATGACTAGGAAAGGTGTGTTTAGTTATAACAATAGCCACACTTAGTTGTCTGCCTGTAATCTACGTTACATTATTACAGGAATGGTGAGTTTAGTTATAATAACGACCACGCTCAGTTGTCTGCCTGTAATCTATGATACATAATTACAGGAATGGTGAGCTTAGTTATAATGACGAACACGCTTAGTTGTCTGCCTGTAATCTATGATACATAATTACAGGAATGGTGAGCTTAGTTATAATAACGACCACGCTCAGTTGTCTGCCTGTAATCTATGATACATAATTACAGGAATGGTGAGCTTAGTTATAATGACGACCACGCTTAGTTGTCTGCCTGTAATCTGTGTGGCATAATTACAGGAATGGTGAGTTTAGTTATAATGACGACCGCGCTTAGTTGTTTGCCTGCAATCTATGTGACATAATTACAGGAATGGTGAGCTTAGTTATAATGACGACCGCGCTTAGTTGTTTGCCTGCAATCTATGTGACATAATTACAGGAATGGTGAGTTTAGTTATAATAACGACCACGCTCAGTTGTCTGCCTGTAATCTATGATACATAATTACAGGAATGGTGAGCTTAGTTATAATGACGAACACGCTTAGTTGTCTGCCTGTAATCTATGATACACAATTACAGGAATGGTGAGCTTAGTTATAATAACGACCACGCTCAGTTGTCTGCCTGTAATCTATGATACATAATTACAGGAATGGTGAGCTTAGTTATAATGACGACCACGCTTAGTTGTCTGCCTGTAATCTGTGTGGCATAATTACAGGAATGGTGAGTTTAGTTATAATGACGACCACGCTTAGTTGTCTGCCTGTAATCTATATAACATTATTACAGAAATGGTGAGCTTAGTTATAATGACGACCGCGCTTAGTTGTTTGCCTGCAATCTATGTGACATAATTACAGGAATGGTGAGCTTAGTTATAATGACGACCGCGCTTAGTTGTTTGCCTGCAATCTATGTGACATAATTACAGGAATGGTGAGCTTAGTTATAATGACGACCGCGCTTAGTTGTTTGCCTGCAATCTATGTGACATAATTACAGGAATGGTGAGCTTAGTTATAATGGCGGCCACGCTTAGTTGACTGGCTGTAATCTGTGTGACATAACTACAGGAATGGTGAGTTTAGTTATAATGGCGACCACGCTTAGTTGACTGACTGTAATCTGTGTGACATAATTACAGGAGTGGTGAGTCGAGTTATAATGACGACCACGCTTAGTTATCTGCCTTTAATGTACGTTGCATGACTACAGAAATGGCGAGTTTCAACTATAGGAATTGTGAGTATAGTTATATTGACAGCCACAAGCAATTATCTGCCTGTATCTGTCGGGCGCTAAAAGAATGGTGAATTTAGTTAAAATAAACGCCACGCTTTTAATCTATGTAGCATTGCTACAGGAATGGTGAGTTTTGTTAGAATGACGACCATGCTTAATTATATACCTTTAATCTATAGCACAGATCTACAGGAGTGGTAAGTTTCGGCAAGAGGAATGGTGAATTTAGTTATAATGACGACCCCCAAATAGTTATCTGCTTTTAATATGTGCCACACTGCTACAGGAAAGGTGAGTTTTGTTATAATTGCGACCACGCTGAGTTATCTCCGTTAATCTACGTTACGTAACAACATGCATTGTGAGAATTTATTTATAATGACAGCTACAATTACAATCAGTTATCTGTCATTAATTTGTGTTTCTTAACTAGAGGAATGGTGAGTTTAGTTATGATGACCACCACAATCAGTTATCTGTCTTTAACCTATGCCACACCGCTATAGGAATGGTGAATTTTGTAAAAAAATTATGGTCACATTCAGTTATGTGCTTTTGATCTTTTTGTTTTTACTTATCCAATATCTAATCTATTTTACATGCATATTTTATTATGTCATATATGTTATAAATGCCAGTGGAACAAGAGATGAGAAGAAGGCGTTGGTGATGTAAAAGACACACACTGGGGAAACCTGTTGATAGCATTACAAGACAGTCTTTGTTCTGGAATCCCCAGGAAAAGAAATGCAGAGGTAGACAAAAAAACACACGGAGGAGAGAACTAGATACGGAAGTGAAAATAATGAGGAAAACATGGAAAGAACTTGAGCTGATAGCACGTGACAGTAGGACTTGGCGTGTGTTTGTTGAAGACCTATGCTCCTTGGGGAGCTAAAGTGTATTGATTGAATCTATTTTACATGCATATTTTATTATGTCATATATGTTATCACCATCAGCATTCATCATTTGACTTTTCGCTCACTATTGATCATGGAATCACCACATCATCTGGTCACCACGCAGGACGCCATTACCAGAGCGTAGATGTGCTCTGACAAAGAAAGCGCTGAAGATTTTCAGAGAATGTGAAGCAATGGTACCCAGATTAATATCAGCAACATTAAAAACTGCCAAATAGAAAACAAAGATTAACATCATTCAGTGTTGTGCACCAACTAACGAAAACGAAGAATGCGTAAAAGATGACCTTTCAACTTCAAAATGCTATGAGGAAAAAAACAAGAGAAATAAAGATACTGCAATTTTTTTAATGGCCAACTGAAATGCAAAAATAGGAACAGACAATAGTGGCTTTGGAGAAATCATGGGAAAATACTAACTTGGGACAATGAACGAAAATGAAGAAATATTCATAAATTTACGTGTTTCAAATAAACTGGCTGTAGGAGGACGCATGTTTCCACATCCAAGAATAAATGAAGCAAAACGGATATTGATGATAACTGAACAGAGAAGCAGATTGATCATAAATACATAAACAAGAAGTTCAGATCATCATTACATGACGATAAAATATACATCCCCTGCAGGCCCGAGTGGAACAATCCCAGTTACTATGGTTTGGCCACGTCTGCAGAATGACAGATGACCGGCTACCACAACAGTCATGGGAAACCAAAAGTCAGGAATCCAGACCACCAAGACGACCCAAAGTTCGCAGGGAGGACAACATCAGACAGTCTGGAACCAGGCCAAAAGGAAGACAGTCGATAGGATAGCATGGCGCTCTCTCAGGCTAACCTCTACACCTCAAGGTAGAAGAGTAACGACAAGGTAAATAAAAGTATATAGAAGAGTAAATGCGGCATCAGATCACCACCAAATTATGAAGGGCCTGTTCCATAATATTGTCATGGAATATTCTAATCCACATATATAAATTATCAATTAAATATAAAGCCTAATAAATAAAATTAATAAAGAAAAGAGCAATGGTAAAATGACAGTGCTGTCACAAAGAATGTACTCGAAATCCCCCTTGTTTTCTGCTTCGTCTGCAAATTGTAACGCTTTCACGTTGATAGTAAAAGCTTACTGTATTATACCCGCTTTCTTCAATGAAACGTGTGCTGTATTTCTTGGAAAAACATTAAGAGGCAGACTGCGTAATGACCTAAATTTTAAATTCCATTCATGTCTTTTTCTACATTACGTTACCAAAACGAACGAACAGATGGACAAAAGGATAGCGAGAAGGGAGAGGCAGAACATTAAACAGCCGAACATTTAAATCACGTTAGGTCAAGCACTAACTTTTTTTTTTCAGACGGACCACGATTGGTCGAACTATAAATACTATCTTTCGTTGTTAGGGGAAACGGGAAAAGGTAACATTTTTTCAAACACTTGTCGAAACGTGGCTCATTGGCCAGTCTCGCTGATATACACACTTGGGAGCGTTAGTTCGAGACCACTTGTTTAAATGATCCTGATAAAGCAACAGTGCGTTGAAGCCAGCTCATATTTTTGCTAAATAAAAGCCTGGAACATAAGCAGATGGGAATTTGTGCCAGTTTGTGCCAGAATTCATTGCTACTCAACGTATCTGTGTTTATTCGTATGAATTGTGGGACAGTGGTCTTGATGGTACAGAGCAGCACCTGGTCAGAGCTTTGCTGAATCCAGTGTCGGACAGCATACTCCTTGGTCCTTTTAGCTATCAGTGAGGTGTCTCCAGAGCCCAGAGGAGAATTCGAGCAGAGGAGTCCTTTCCTGCCGCCATCACGCCAGATAAGCTAACTTGGCCAGCTGAGCTCAACATTATGTCCCCTCATCTTGAACTGACTTTGTAAAATTAACATTAAGAGGGGAATTTACTTGTCTTAAAATCAGGAACTGTGAACATCTCCAATACTAGTCCCTAAAGACAAACTATTGAAGTCATGATGACAAATACCAACAGAGCTTGAACAAAACAAAACCAGTATTACCTCATTTTTACCTACTACACAAATTGACACAATAGAACATTTGTAACTTAATATATGTCACTACAATATTCATATTAAATACATTCTGTACATAACTTGTAATTTAAATTGATTGTGATTCCTGGTTCCCTTGTAGTTGAATCAGGACACATATTCATTCATGCCAGTAATGAATACATATTGTTTTTGAAAGTTTATCAGTGACTCTTTTAAGATATCCTTGTAGAGTGTTATATGTATGTGAGTGTCACAGTGTTGTCAAGAGTAGTGGATTAAATTAAATTGTTTATCTGTCTGTTGTTGTGACTTACACTTCATCATACACATACCCTAGACACATAACGTAGTCATCACACTATTCCAGAATAATTCTGACTGAGATATATAGATATGTGGTAGCAAGTAAGGTTATCTATAATACACTAATCTTAATAGATATAGATACCTTCACAGCTGATCTCAGTCAGTACACTAAGTCCCCTATAAATATTTATAACATCCCACTTCACCAATAAGGTGCAGAGATGGAGAGAGATGCACGTACCCTGCATGCCTCACTAATCCCCCCCTCCTGTGGTCTGCAGCTTCAGATGAGAACCCAGCATTGCCCACACTGAGCTTGGGGGGATCACTTGGGACTTCCAGGACTAAAATACTGGCTTCTTGACTGGATGGCCGCATGCAGGAGATTTCTAACAATGGAGGGTTGGCAGGTGGTGGGTATCTGGAAGTGGCTCTGTGCAGGACGTGAGGATTCCTTGGGAGAGCCCAGAACCAGAGCACAGCATTGTTCAAGCTCTGCATAGTTGGAGAGCCCCCTGGATGACGGGGAATGCACAGTGTGCTACCCCACCTATCCCCAACTGCTAACTTAGAACCAGAAGTGGGGTCCTCTGTATGCGTGCCAGGCCAGGATAAAATGCCTGGGAAAGAGACTGGAGCTCAGAACTCCCTAACTCAAAGTTGCAGGATGGCAGAAAAGCCATGGGAAAGACAGGGCTATTTTGAAGATAACGCAACCATATTTTCACCATACGAGCTCGGACGCCGCCTCGGTAAACAAGGTCCGCGCAGAGCAGTGACACACCCCAGGCTGCTTGCGAATAGTCTACTACTGGGAACATAAACAGATTAGGGATGAGCCCACTCTCCCGTTGAACAGGTGCTAAAGTCATAGATACTGGGCCAGAAGGCGCACCGGAAACCACAGTATCACGCAACTCGCTTTTTTTTTTTTTCTATGGAGAGTACACCGTCAAATAAATCTCGTACTGGTGCTCGCCCTGTGGAGCTCCACCAGGCAGGGGCAGGGCCGGGCTCTGAGCCTCGACAGAGCCCACCCTCAGCTACTGGAGGACCCTCTAGACCGTCTTGTGGAGTCAGCAGACGGCGGAGGAGAACTACTGACCAAAACAAAACAGAAAAAGAGAAACCCAGAGTGCCACTTGTCATGATGCACTGGAATGCAGAGGGAGTGAACAGCAAGCAGGCTGGATACAGCAAAAAGACAGAGCTGGAAAACATCTTGTATGAGAAGCAAGTCAGTGTTTGCTGTATCCAAGAGACTCACTTGAAAGCAGATCAAACCTTTAAAATAAGGGGATATCAATGCTTCAGATCTGACAGAAAAGATAGACGAAAAGGAGGAGTACTTACTCTTGTAAGGAATAACATTCCTGCACACGAAAGGAAAACCTTCATGGATGGAGCAGAATATCAGCTGTTGCAGATAAAGGTAGACAAGATGGAAATAGAACTCCTGAACTATTACTGTCCGAACAACAACCCCCTGAGTCTCAGCTCTATACAGGTACCAGCCACCAACTTTATAGCAGTTGGAGACTTTAATAGCCACTCCCAGAGCTGGGGCTATAACCATCTGGATCACAGAGGTGAAGAGGTTGAAACTTGGCAAGATGATCACTCCCTAATCCTAGTCAATAATGCCACAGATACTCCTACCTTCTACTCCAGAGGATGGCACACAACTTCAACACCAGATCTTGCCTTCTCCACACCAGATATAGCTGGATCTATTAGTAGAGAAGTAGGAGACCAACTAGGGGGAAGCGACCATCGCCCAATCTTTCTTACTGTCCAGAGTGCAACTCTCAGTACAGGCCCAGCCATTACAAGATGGAACTACAAAAAAGCCAACTGGGGTTTATTCAGGCATCAGGTGAACACGCTGCTGTCTACCCTCAAGGTACAGAACAGAGACATTAATGAAGTGGTAAAAGACTTCAACAGATGCATACTACAAGCTGCAAAAGAAACCATTCCCAAAGGATGCCGGCGTAACTACATACCATACTGGTCCAGCACACTCCAAGAACGTCAGGAAGCTATGGACAGGGCTAGAAAGGACGCAGAGTCTCAGCCTTCACTTGAAACTCACAACAAATGGAAAAAGGCTGTAGCAGAGTTTCAGAGAACAAAGCTAGAAGAAAAACGGAAAAGCTGGAGAACTAAAACGGCATCGCTGAACCTTGAGAAAGACGGCAGGAAACTTTGGAGATTAGTCAAGTCTCTAAATGAAGAGCGTTCCTCACCTAGGCAGACTATCACATTGGATGAAGGTGGCAAACTTTTCAGAGGAAAACAAGCTGCAGACTTGTTTGCTAGAAGATACAGTTCAGAAAGCAACTTACCCATTAACATAGATCATCAGAGAGAGATAAGAAAAGAAATACTGGCAACCATGGGACAGACAGATACTCCTGCCCCAATGAGGGAACCCATCACACTGAGTCAGCAGCAAAGACAAAAGCTGATTGGAGGATATTCAACCACAGCTGGTTGAAAGGAACGGTACCCCAAGTATGGAGAGAAGCCATCACAATACCCATACTAAAGAAAGGGAAATGTAAGACCGAGGCTGCAAGTTACCGGCCAATCAGTCTCACAATCTGTGGTTGGGGAAAAGGGATATGGAGGAATAGGGTCAACCAAGA